>HG738139.1:1449044-1486171 GCA_000499405.2 Onchocerca volvulus | reverse complement strand
TTATAAAGCAATTTTATCAAGAATAATGTATGCGGTAAGAATGTTTTTTTAAATTTGAGCAAAACTCACGAACGATCATCGTCATCATAATAACTTCTGATGGTAATTATATCAATTATGAAAGAAGCAATAGCCGACGTGGTGCACGTGAACATTACATTCAGTGTGAAAAATTTGAAAAAACTATCTTTCACTTTCGCAAACGTTAAATATAATATGAAAGGAATAGCGACGAAGTTGCCAATCGTTGTAATGTACGCTATTAAATCCGCCGTGGAATACAGATGTGCTAGAAAACGTGCTATTATAATTCTGTCAGACAGAAAATCCTTCTATTTTCATTTATGTTTCATGATATCAGAAATAAAGTTGTATTAGAACATCAAATTTGCTTCATGAAAGCAGTGCTGATAGTAATAGAATTGTACTGATTCTTGAATTTAAAATGTAAATCTGTTATATTAGATGGTAAATTTTTCTGAAATCGATTTGACATATTTTCGAGCAAAATTATGAATTTTTGAATTCTTAAATATTTTGTTCAAGAATTCACCACATATGGACATTACTGATCAAAGTTGGATTGCAGTTATTAACTTACGGCAATATAGACCCTGGCCTGCACATATAGGATCGTCCGAACTATCAGTGTCATTGAAGTAGTTACTGCCATTAAGATTAAAGGTGTCGTTCATTTCGCTGAAAAAGGTAATTTATTTTATTATCAAAAAGGTAGTCAAATTGAACTATCACGTAATCTCCTTTTTAACATAAATGTATGTGGCTGTTGTTCTGATCATAGGCAAATCAATGAAGTCGGAATGATCAAAGAGATAAACATAAGTGATATGTTTGCGGAAGTTTGGAAAAAAATCAAAAATAAATTGCTTTTCCTCATATCTCAAAATAGGCATCTAACAAAAAATTTAAATTCGAATTATTTCTTTATTTTCAGCATATTGTTCAAATTTCAATATTCGATTCAACATAAAAACTCGAATTTAGTTTGAAAGCAAATATTGTAATCTTCGAATTTAGTTTGAAAGCAAATATTGTAATCTTATTTTATCACTATCATAAAATATCTATCCCTAGTATATCTGCAACATGTTGAATGATGATATGACAGAACTACTTATTGCAATAATAATGACAGCAGTATCTTAATTAAGTACTTCATGTCAGCTTAATCAGACATTACTGAAGCTATTATCCTGCCTCCTTAGGATTATTTATCGCTTGACAAGATATTGTTGAAATTATTATGAAATTTCATTAAAGTAACAAGCATGAAACTTGAAATGTGGTAACTACTATATGATTATTTGTGTTTATTATGAGATTACGTCATTCAACGGCAATTAGTATTATTTGATCATTTCTGTCGATAATCTTTCTCGATGTTTGATCAGTATTGAGGAGTAGACCAGCATGTAACATTCAGAGATTTTAATAATATTACCATTGAAAAAAGAAAATTTGATACATATTGAAAATGGAAAATCATTAAGATATAAAATTTTCGTATAAACAGATAGTCCTAGTTCCTGCAGATAAGATCATCTATAATGAATCTTTTCTGCAGTAATCATCCAGGAATATCACTCATAATTTTATTGGATTTTCTTGTCTTTTTAATATTTCCTTAAGAAATCTCAAATATTTGTTATATAACATCATAACTAAATATTTCTCGCTTCCATATCGTCTCTCCTTAATAACATTGTAACTTTTATCTTTTTAATTTGTTTCCTTGACAACATATTTATGACATAGCATATAAATATAAACATATAAATTAATAAGCATAAATGTATATAAATTAATAAGCATGCATATGGATCAATTAGCATAATTTAATAAACATAAATCCTAAGCATAAATGAAAAGCATTACCGTAACCGCATGCATAACATTTGTTAATTTTTTAAATTGTTTATTGAGGATATAAATATAAAGCATATAAATTGCATCATGGAGGACAAAAACCAAAAATTATTAAACCTTTTCGACCCTCAATCATCAATATTTGTTTAAATACGCAATTGTTATCAATTCAGATTTAATTTTCCATTCTTAGCTACATAGAAATGATTTATAGGAATTTGGTTAAAATATTCTGAACCTTTGAAGCTCGAAGAGTTTAACTGTAATTTCCTTGAGATCCTTTTGATTGAAAACTTCAGTCAACATCGGAGCAGAAGTATAGTAAGGTGCATTCCCGTATCATCTGGTGTTGTGCGTGGACTCCGGACGCTAAATATTTCGTAACTGGAGCAAGAGATAAATAGGTAATATATCGAACAATCCTGTAATCCTTTTTTCATTCAGAAATATTATTTCGAGTTGATCAGAAGCAAAATCAATATTCAAATTTTAATTTAATCATTTTGATTGCAGTTATGTTTTTGGCGTTTTGATGGTAACGATATTGAACTTGTCGCAGAAAGGAAACATTTGCACGCTGCTACAGCAATAGATTTTGTACCAAAATTATGCAACAAGTATATATTCTCTTTTTCGCAATCAGTACAATTGTTTGATTATATCACATTTTGAAATTTTTGTACGATACATTCATGTATATATATATATATATATATTAGCAACAGATCAAAATTAATTACTACAATAAAGGCATAAGGTATTAGAAATTTGGTGTCTTGAAATTTTAAACGTTTAAAATTTTAAAAGGTAAGAAAAATAAAAACGAAATACCCGCATATTTATCATCGATATTAGAATAACAATAATCAACAACGACTACTGATTGTGCAAATATTCTAAAAATGTCTTGCATGAAAAAAAAATGCATTAAAAAATATGAAATTGATAAAGTTAACAATTCAATATTTCATCTAAATAATTCAACATATCATAAAATAGTTCTTATTTTAACAGATCAGCATTTCCGATAACAAATAATTCATCCTAACTATTACTTAATAATTCAACATTGGCTTAACATAATAACTTACCGGTAAATTTTGAAAAACAACACAGAATATGCTTTGTTAGAATTAATTTTTATATTCTCAATACAAAATTTATATTAAAATTGAACACTTTTAAACTAAAAGGCCTATTTTGCTTAATTTAATAAATCATCTGAGATAATTAATGACTATATTTAAATTTGAAATGAACTATGGAAAAATTTCGTCTCTTATTTACACTAGAAACCCAATCGGTAACAAAGGTAAAACAATATTTGTTGGCACATTTGATGTTAAATGAAGTTTAGAACTTTTGTTGATAATTGCAGCGGAATAGGCTGATTAAATTCAATATGTTGTAGATTAAAAGATTCCATGAAGTTAATATAATGCGAAACATAAGCTAGAGAGAATATCATTTGTAACATATACGTTTCATTTATCGAACCAAAAACTAAAATAGTGAAATTAAGCACAAAGTACCTGTGTACTCTGTGTTTTTTTCGTTTTAAACTTGATTTTATTATGGACCAGCACTACATATTACTAAAGCTAATTCATAGCATTTATTGGCTGAACCTTTGCTTTCGATGATTAGTTTAGTTTACGGAACACTGAAAAAACTGCATGACGATATGGTTCAAGGGCAACAATGTGCTTAGACCAATACCAATTTATTTTGACTGAAATAAAATAGAATTGGACAATTTATTGGGACAGGAAAAACTCTCGAAAATACAGTGGACGGGAAGAACCACAATAAAATAGATTAGAAATTTCATCTCATAAAAAATTTGAATCATTGTAGTCATATTATCGTAGAATGTAGTCCCCTTGATTTGACATCGAATACAAGTGCAAATTACTGATGCCAATGAAGCAACTGCAATAGTTTTATGCCTTTCGTCACATTGCTTTTCCTTATTTTGATTCGATTTCTCTATGAAATATTACTGAATTCAGATAACATACAATGACATAGTGCTATTCGAAGTAATGAATTATGCAATAATTTGCTTAAGCTGTCATAAAACTCACAAAAATGGGGTAGAATAACCATTTCATTGGCATAGCTGTAAATAACAAATGAAAGTTAATCTCTTCCGTCGCGATTTCTCAACATAAATAGCATTTAGTCCGCCAGTTTATATTTATATTTGTAAATTTCAATAGATGCCTGCAAAAATAATTAATTGATTTGAAGATTTGGTCTCTCAGAAAATCCATCACTTGAATTTACCAATGTTAGGGTGATGAGAATTTGATGATATTATCGTGAATAACCATTTCTTTCTGTGCTCTCAGATTAATTTTCTGCAATTATAATTCTACTGCTGGACTAAGTACCAATGTTATCATTGAAGTCGGTGGACAAAAATTTATAAAATTAAATCATTATAGCAACATCGAATAAGGCAATGTATATACAAGATACACTGCATAACAATTGAGAATTCTTCTCTAATGAAGTAAATGCAACTAATCCATTGGAATAACGATATATGAAGTACCACATAGTGAAATTTTTGACTCCTGCAAAGATTGTTAGTTGATCAACACGTTGAACACATTATTACATTTCCATTAAGAATGTATATCTCTTGAAAATGCATGAATTTGATCGTATCTTTAAAAGGAAACATCTTTAAATCTTCATAAACTCAGCAGATATATCAATTCAAGGATAAAACTCATTGTTCACCAAAAGTTACGCATAGAAAATCGGATTTGCAGAAAAAAGAATGAAACCAAATTTTTCTAAAATTGAGGAATCGTCTTGACCAGCGCCGAATTTTATATCTGTAGATAGTGGCAGTTTCCTTTTTTCCTGAGCATTTTGAATATTTCAGAGAAATATTTCGCTATTTCCAAAGTATCTCGCTGATTTATTCGTATGAGATCTCATCAAATTTTAAAACAATATTTGAAAAAATTGCAGAATTTCTTGGAATCAAATACAAATCAAATTTTCATCTCCCAACATAAGCAAATTCGACTTTTTGAATAAATCACGAAAATAAATTGAGCGAACTTATAAAGTTTTTTTTTTTTTAAAACAAAATCTTACAACTATAAAATAGATATATCACAGCCAGTCGTAGCGGACAATAGAAATGTTGGATTACAGACAAGTGCGAGATCGATGAAGGAACACATATCGCGAGTGATTAGCGAAAATGAAGCGATTCGGGGAAAAATTCGGGTTGCATCAAAAAGCGTCCGAACTTGAAACGGTATTAGAAGCCAGAATCCATGCAAGAAATCAAAGAGGAATCCACTGCGCTACGAACAAGAAGTATAAAAAGAAATCGCATACCACACAATGATCCGAAGGATCAGAATCTCCACTAATAATATACTTCCTTCCCGCTAAAAGAGTTCAACCCCTTTATTTGGGAATGTCGGAACAACCGAAGAAATTTTCATATAGATGTTTATGATTCCTGTAGACATGTTGAGTCATTTCTCTGTTCTTAGATAGCTTTGCAGCTCTTAACTAGGGTCAATATCTATCATCACACGCTAACAAAGGCTCATCCTCACGCGCTATCAAATGCGCCCTATTCTATCATTTTATACGAGGATTATCGAGGGAGCGGTTTTATGGTCAGACTGGGGTTTTTTAAATTTCCTTTCATTCGTCAAACCCTTTTTCTATCATTAACTTTATTATACTGATATTACTGATTTTTAATTTGCATGTCTTGTCATATTATCCAATTTTTTGTAATAAAGGTTTAATCATCCAAGTTTGAGGTTGTACTACAAACGAATTTTCCGACATCAACGATTTAAGATGATAAATCCAATCAGTTTATCTTTTTCAAGATCTTATAACAAGATTAAGTTAAAAATAAATTGTAATTAAATTGGATCAAATATTTAATTTACTTATAATATATTGTGTCAATTCCTTGCTATTGTTATTATTTAGGTCAGAATTTATGCTAAAATAAAGAGAAAAATATGAGCAGATCAAATGTTTAATATATCGGTAATACATTATGCTAACTTTTGTTGTTGTTATTTACGTCAAAAATATATATCAAAATTTGAAAAAAAAAAAACAAGCAAAACAAATGAAAGGAAATTATAACTAGTAGATGGGAGAATGGGTAGAATTATGGAAGGAAATTGAGGAATATAAGATGAAAAATATATGTAACTGCAAATTTTGGAAATTATTTTATATTAAATAGAAAGAAAAAGATAGAAAAAAAATGGAATAATTAAAAAATAAGGCAAAAAGGAATAAATAAAATAAGTTAATGTAAAAAGATGATAAATACAGGGATAAATAGATTGAAGACAGGTGGAAAAAGGTTGATAAAAATCTTGAAAATGATTATCCAAGGAGATGAGGAAGGAACAAATTATTATTCCCAGTCGTAGTAGCTCATTATTATTTTACTAAAATCATTCAACAATAACCGGTAATATCTGATAATTGTCAAGCTTAGTTTCTTATTTTTCATCCCCTTTGTCTAATTAAATTAATTTATCTCGATCAATTTGGACTGAAAAAGGATTGTAATTAACCGTTGATTTTTGTTTACTTATATATATATATATATATATATATAAGTACAGTAAGTTATTAAAGGTAAGAAATATTCGATAAAATGATGGAATTAATCAATGATTCAAATTAATGAAATTAAACATGAGTATAGAAGTCCGGAAAAAATTCGGATTTCTAAACAGAAAAATTGAAAAATTAAAATAGATTATTCGGATGTTTTTCAAGAGAAGATATTTTGCTTTTAATCTGGAAATATAAATTAATTGAATTTCATAATAAATTCATTTTATGTAATTATAGATCGATCTATATTGTTTTCAAAATCAAGCGTTGTATGGCAGTGAATATGATAATGGCGTGGAACAAAAAAGGCAAAAGCACAAAAATTAATTTGTAAATTCATGCTATAATTAGATATCATAAAGGTGCAGAAATTGTTCAAATGTCAAGAAAATGAAGGAGATGTCGGGAATTCCGAGAGATTCATGATGTTAATTTTTTAATTCAATCATTTTTGTAAATTTTAATTGTTGTTTTTGATATTTATTGAATAATTTACTAAATGTTGGACTTCCTTAATGTAACTCTGTAAGCAATCTACTTATTCCCAGTGGGAGAAGAGGTTGTATTTCATAACGGTTTCTTACTGTTAGCTGTTACTGTTCTGGCGTTGAGCCAATATTACGGGAGCGGTTTTTGTATTTCCGACTCGGTCTTTTTTATATTTCCCTTTATATCATCTAACTCCCTTTTTCATTATTAACTTTCTTAGATCGATATTACTGATTTATAATTTACATGTCGTGTTGCGCTATCCATTTTTTCTTTTTTATGATAAAGGTTTAATTACCCAAGTTTGAGATTCAACCGCAATTCAAAAAGTCGGCATAGATCAAAGGAAAAGTAAAAGACTGACTGATCAATCCAATTATACTACTAAACTGATTGACTGATTGACTAAAACTAATTGATCTTGATAGAAAAATACCGAATATTAATGGCATGTGAGAATGCATACATACAAAGTAGCAATTAAGATTGTTTGTTTAAATGATTGGTAGCATTTCCTTCGCTTCTTTTTTTCTTTTTTTTTTTTGATGTTTTTTGAATCTTTTTTTCCACCGGATTCTTTTAAAAATTTTGCGGTAAATCTATTTAATCCTCTTTTGATGAACTTATCTTTTTTTTTTTTTCATTATAAATCCATTTTTTATTTATAAAGAGAAGATTTTTTCATATTGAAAAAAATAAATATTTAAAAGTTAGAAAATTTGATCATTATATATAATCAGGACCTGGCGTACTAGCATTTTTCACTGGATTATTGAATTAAGTTATACTTTAGCATTTTACAATATGTATTTAAGTGCTTTTATTTAAATTTATGTTACTTTTGTTTGTTGGACCAATATATTTGAAAAAATTAAATGAAAAATAAAAAATTTTTATGAAAGTTCCGTCGGCACAATTTGCACCATCAAACAAATTTGAGATTTGTAAAACTTCCGAAGAAGTCAATAATTTTTAAATTTAAATTTTCATGATAAATCGTCATGCATCTCAAAGTGTCAGCCTATTATAAAAGCAAATTTTCTTTCTAAAATTGCTAGAATAAATTGATTACTTATCAATTTATCACTTTTATCTCTTTTTTTTTTTTTTGTAATTTATAGAGAATTTTGCCTAGTTTTCAGAGAATGAAAAAAAGAAACCATGTCAAAGTGATGTAAATCAAATTAATCAGTTGCTTAGTATTTTCTTTTGGTTTTTTGTTTGTTATTATTATTTTGTTTTTTCTTACATTTTTACCATATTGAATAATCTTCTGTATCTGTCTAAATAGTTGTACTTATAATTGGGTTGTAATAATCAAATAATAAATAATGTTATAATAAAAAAAATATTTCATAACTCTTTATCCAGTAACGAAATCTTAAAATTTTAAAATTAATTAATTTATTAAAAATAAACTCTATTCAAGGAAGAATGAATAATTGTTCATCATGAATGCTGTATGAGTAAAGAGAAAATCAGTTAACTGTTAAAAAATAAGTTTTAGCAGGAAGATGAAATAACTACTATTATTCAAGTAATTATTACTGCAGCAAATTGTTGTTGTTTTTTAAAAAAAAATTCCCTATGAATTTATAACTCTTAAATAATCAAAGAAACCTCACGAATTTTCCTGTTAATTAATTTATCTTTCTATTGTCTTTAGTTATTCGATATTTCAATATATTTGATACATTCAAACTGCATTTAATTATTTTGATATTTTAATCTTTCAAATGTGCCATTTTCAGAAAGTTACAGGCAATTATCGGCAAAAATTTCTTGTTTATTACCGAAACATTCATTAAATGTTATTGAACCATTTATTAAATGCTTCAAAACTGGATTGCTGCTCATTAAAGATTCGAAGGTGAAAATTAAATCAACGAAATTTAGTTTCAATCATCATCATTTTAATAGAAAGTGTTGATAAGTTCCTCGAATGTAATAAATGATTAATATAATTTTAGCAATGAAACGTATTGCATCAAATCAAGTTCGGAAATAAATTGTGAAAAATTTATAAACGAATATTTATTTTTAAGTCCAAATATAAGTAGTATAAATGTACACAATGATAACTTTTTTTATCCAACATTTTTATCGAACTTAATCCATGCAATTCCTTTATTCATTTTTTTTTCCTTTTAAGCGACACTTTTTGTTACATACTTTTACCCATTGTTGAACGGTTAAAATAAAACTTTTCGTATCATAATTTTTTTTTTTTACTTTTATTACTGTTATTTTTTACTTTTATCCATTACTGCGAGTTAATAAAAAAAAAAATCAATAGTTTATTGAAATGCGATATAAAACCAAAGACATCATTGAATTTAAGATCATTTATCAAACGATTATTCCCATTGCTGATTTTGTCATTTTTCTAAATTTAATTTATTTCAATTCGAAGAATGAAACCGGATAGCTCCCTTAATTTATTGCGAAAGCTTTCTCCATTCGTTGAAACTTCGCAACCTTGTGATAAATTTCGATCAGTAAAATATTTGAACAATTCATTTTCATTTTAATATTATCAGAAATATTTCGGATAATTCTCTGCAAAATTAAAAAGTTAAAACTTAAAAACTAACAATTTGAATTGAAATTGACGATTTTATGTAAATGACACAAGATGTAATTTGATACAAAAAAAAAAAAGAAACATTTCCGTACTTTTTTCTTTCTTTGCGTAACTGTCAGTTTAGTTATATTGATTTTAGTTTTAATATATTATATGATTTTCCTATTCTTCATTTCAAATTTTCGTTTTTTTTTTTTTTTAATTTTTGTAATGACAATACATTATTTTCACTCATGTTATGCAAATTCATCGCTATTTTAACAAAAAGTTCAAAAGTAGTTTAAAATTAAGTTCAGAATTATTAGTTTAGAATTAATTTAAAATAATTTTAAATTTTGATTAATTGCTATTCAAAATACTATGAAACAGAAACATTCCAAATATTACTTTACCAAAACTTTTGCGCCTATTATCTAACTAATCATTCAATAATTTGCATATTTAAATGCAGTGGTTTCATTTTAAAAAGTGAAGAATCATTTTGTTGAAATCAAATAATTGAAGATATTCTCGGATTAATTTTTTTTTTTCGAAAATTTAATCCATGCAAGCGAAAATATTGGAAGTATAGTATCAATAAATTGAATTTATCGGTATTAAACTTATTATGCGCTAAATTTTGATAATATCAAACAATGAGAATAGTAATAATTGAATTAAACTATCAATTAATCCAAGTTTGGACCTGAACTTTGAACCGTTAACACTTATTGAAATTTTCGTTGTTGCGAACAAAAAGTTCAAATTAAATTTTTTCAAATTAAGATGCCACATACTTACTTGAAATATTTATTTATTTAAAACGTCAATATAACAAAGAGATAAATGAAATCATACAAAAATCAATAAAAATTTATTTTAAAATAAACAATTAATTCAAATATTATCACATTAAATTGCTATTTGTTGACAATATTTCGATGAAATTTGAATAGAAATAAATTTTTCATCCGCATTATTGTTGAAGTCACAATAATATATTTGATCCAAATAATTGATGGTAATATTTGAGAAAACTTTTTCATTGCTGATCGATTATTACTGATTAAAACCACACCAAGTTGAATAACCAGTTAAACTTGGCGAACCAAAGCAAGCATAATTAGCTGATGGTAAAAATTGGATCATTGGTAAAAATTGTGCCGAAATAATTGTCATCATTATTAGCAATAACAATAATAATAGCATTAAAACTTGAATAATTTGTTGGCTCATTTTTGTAAGGCCTGGAAAAAAATTTTATTAAAAATTTTCTCTTTTTTAAAAAAAAAAAGAACTTTCTTGAAAATATATTTAATGATACGTTTTTTTTTTTTTTTTTTTTGAAATAAATCAAGAGATTTTATTTTAAAAAAATAAAACTTCTTAATTCAAATAATTTAAATAAAGCCGACAAATTCTTTTCAATTGAATTTTTTTATTAAAAAAAAAGGAAAAAAAAATAGAAGAAAAAAGAACTTAAATTATTCAGACCTATACTGTAAAAAAAAGACGAAAAAATTTCAGAATTAAATAAAAATAATTTTCTCATAATTATCATCGTTCATTTATATTGACACTATTTCTATCTTAGTATTAATTGATCTAATTAAGTGGTATTAGTTTGATTTAACATCTTTGAGTAGAATATTTGTGTAATTAAATGTAAATCTTACAACATTTCACTTTTATAATTTTAAATATTATTTATAAACACATTATCCATTTGCTCCTCCCATGATTTTTCGACTAAATATGATATTATATTTTCCTTTAAATATTTAATTTCAAAATAAATTAGTATTTATCACAATAATATAAATATAATGACAGAAAGAAAAAAGAAATAAAAATTGTTATCAATTAAATTTTAATAACTATACAATGAAACATAACTAAGAAAAATAACTGTAAAAAATCAGGTAACACGTAAACTTTTTTTTTTCGCTTATTTCATAAATCATTGCATATTTCATCATAAATTTACAAATTACTATAAAATAACAAATAACACGTAAATATTTCTTTTCATAAATCATTGTATATTTTAATACAATTTTATAAGCTAAGGAAAATGTTTGTTAAAATCATGACATACTTGAATATCTTTTTCTTCTTTAATCACGCAAATCACTGCATATTTCAATACAAGCTTCATAAATTATAGTAAAAAAAAATCATGCAACACATGAATACTTTTTTTCGTTTATTATCATTGCATCATTAAATCATGTTATCATTTAATTGTTTCAGTGATAACAGATAAATGGTCCCATATAAAACGAGTGGTAAAAAATCATCATTTTAGCTTCAAAAACGATCAGCTTCAACAATATAGATGATTTTTTATCAAACTTTTGTCAAAAATATTCAATTAAAATTAAAGAAAAAGATAGGATGGATAAATCCAATCCCTTGTACTGAATTTTTGTGTAGAATGAATCAGTTATA
The DNA here is from genome assembly GCA_000499405.2 of Onchocerca volvulus. Classification (NCBI taxonomy): domain Eukaryota; kingdom Metazoa; phylum Nematoda; class Chromadorea; order Rhabditida; family Onchocercidae; genus Onchocerca; species Onchocerca volvulus. The sequence goes on along the minus strand of HG738139.1, from coordinate 1,474,146 downwards.
TACGGAAATTTGAACATTTTAGAACAAAGATTGATACGAAAAGTATCTCGTTTTTACTATGAAGTTCCTTTCTTTTTTTTTTTTTTTACAAGCATTTTCGATAATCATTTCTATATATACGAAGGAAAAAGATAATGCGAAAGATTATATGTGAGAATTAAGAGAGAAGACAAAATTCACTCAATAAATACAATTTGTTCATTTTTTTTTTTAATTTTAAATTTTATGTTATAGAACAAAAACGAAAGAAAAAGAATTTAAATGATGATAATTGTTACTTATTAAATAAGAATATTTTACTGAAATGTTTTTCTCAAGCAATAATTTGCATTATGCTATGTATTAGTAATTTTATGCTTTAATCTTTCGTTTTTAAATCGTTCAATTTTTCATCTTTCATGTCTTTTATCTTTTTACACTCTAACTTTTCATTTTTGAACTTTCCACATTTTTATCTTCCACACTTTAATCTTTAATATCGATCACATCCTTTTCCCATTTTTATTTTGCATTTTTTTTTGTTGTTGTCAATTGTATCAATTCATGTTGCTGTCAATTTTATCAAAATATATATTAATATCAAAATAGTAATATATATTAATATTAGAATGTCGTTTCATCATTTATAATTTCTATTTTATTAAAATTTGTTGGTTATATTTTCAACAAAAAAATAAATTTTTCCAAATTTCACCTAATTTTTGAATTTTCTTTTGATGTTGCAATTCTATGTGATACAACGATATGAAAAAATATATTTTGCTTGTCATATTATTACATCATTTTCTTAAATTTTCTTCTCAATTATTTACAACTATAATCTTTTTTCCACACAATTTTCGACCTGCATAATTGGGATTTATTTCAGCAAAAAGCATTCGTATATATTTTATATCAATGGCCAAAAGTTTTTTAATGTATCTTTCATTTACTACACAGTTTCTTAGAACTACGGAGAACTTCAAACTTTAAAAAAAAATTCAAGTAAAACTTGTTTGTAGAAATGATATCGACCCATAATCTCAAATTTCGGTGTATGAGCATTTCAAAAAAAAAAGCCGATAACTTTCTCATTCCTATGATTAACAATTTACAAATTGGAGAACGATTATCTTTGCTCATTTCTGGAACTTCACTTCTTCAATTCTCCATTTTTATTCTAAAATCCAAAAAATTTGTTATCAATTATGAAATAATTCGGCTGAAATTTACTGATTAAAAAAAGATTCTTTTTAAGATATTAATTAATTTCAGTTTTAATCGCGATTGCAATGTCGGAAATGAACATGGTTTCTATTTTCAACAAGGATGCTTTTCTGTTCAAGTCGACAGATATATACATAACATGTATTGATCCCTTTTTCTTATGTATTGTAATTTTCATTAAAATCTTAAAAGGGAAAGATATTTGTCAATTTATCGTGAAGTTTGAAAAAGGAAAACTAAATGAAATCTAAGTGAAATGAATCGTTGTTAAACTCTGCTAAGCAGTAAATGATGTTAAGAAATATTGTGCTTCTTTTTGATAAACAAATCCTTGTTTATGACATACAAATAGAAAAACCGGATTTTGCAACTTGCATTTTAAAATAACTTTTGAGTAAAATGTAAGCAAAAATGAAAATTTACGAAAGCTAACAAATTTTGCATAACTGACATTTACTTTCGATAAAATATAATGATAAATTCAAATATCGAATGTTTAGAAATAAAAATAAATCAAATGTACCTAAAATATAAAGGGTAAAAACTTGCAAAAAATTTATTATACTTGATTTCCGTATTTCTCATTTTGATTTCATTTTATTTGTAAGCTATTGTAGATATTAAATGAAAAAATTCAGTTTTTGTTTGTATTAAAAGCCGGAATTCGTTTAATCAGAAAAAAAAAAGAGTGAAGTAATTTATCGCTTAAATTAGAAATCAAAAAGTATTTATTTTATTTGTTTTCTTAATGCTTTGAAAAGTCAATAACCAAAATTTGTTTCTTTTTCTTTCGTATTACAGTAAACTCATGATTGGTCTTATGAACTTATTACAGTAAGTTCATGTTTAACTTCATGACCTGGAGTTTGTATACTATTAGAATAAAATTTATACATTGTATGAAGCCATCTCTGTAAAAATAAATCAATGATATCAACTATCGTTTTTGATGATTAGGAATAAAATCTAAGAGATGTTATATCTTATTTTATATTTATTGAGATGAGATATTCAGACAGAAGTAGTAGGCACAGCAAAATTTGTATATTTCTGTATCTAATGAAGACTTAGCATTGCTGTTTGATCTTGAAGTACTGATGAAAACCGAATACAACATAACATCAAACCTTGCATTGCTAATTGACTCTAGCACACTATCTTTCTTTTATTCGGTGCCTAGATGCTCAAAAATTGGTGGTTAATTGGTAAATAATGCACTACAAAATAAAAATTTTATAAGCCTGAGCAATTTTGCAATTAACTATACGATAAGCCAATTATTTCACTTGTTGCTGCAATTGTTGCTGCATTTGCTGCAACTGTTTCTCGTCCTGCTGTGATATTGACGTTAACTTCTTTCCAAGCTTTTCATGCACATCCAAATATTTAGCAACGCAACGATCCAAGCAAACTGCTTCACCTTTTGTCAATTCCGCCTCTCTGCAAATCAACGAAAAAATGCAGAAATTTTTGGAAAGCAACAAAAAGCTGGAAAATCCGAAATATCATCATTTTAAATTCTAATAATTCTTAATCAATGCCAATTATCATACAAAATCTTATCACATTAAAATTCTAGTATTCTATTAAACGTCATAAAATTTTTTGTTTTTAATAGATTCAAACTTAACAAATGACTGAGAAAATGGGATGATTTTTTCTTTTTTAAAAAAGCTATGCTAAATAAGAATAAATCATAGAATCACTAAATTATTGAAACACACCAAATAACTATAAATTTCAGCAACACTTCTAAGCATGAAAACTAAAATCATCTGTACATGTAAAAGATAGTATGTCTTACTTGTAACGAGTTGAAATACATTTTTGCTGACATGCTGCCGTCATCCGCCTATACATATCAGACATCATTTCCATCTCCAAATCAGCTACCATTTGAAGTTGTGCTTGTGACATCTTCTCAAAAAAAATTCTAACACTGGAAAAAAAAAAAAAACACAAACTTTATTTGGAAACAGTCTGTGTCATAAAATCTCAAGCGCGGAATAAAAATTGGAAATTCTTAATCGAATAGTCATATTTGAAAGTAAATTCAACTTTGTGCTGTGATCTGAATGTTTCTTGAACTACATATTTTTTCTTTGGATAATACCGTGCAGAAAGAATTAACAATTGTAACAAAAATTGCATGAACATTTGAATAACGTACCCATACAGCAACAAATAAGAAGTAATAAAATATATCACAAAATGGGAAATTAAGCAATAAATACAAGTAAACTGATAAAATCTCACTCTTTCGAATTAAAATAAAAAAAAATAAAATTCACGGTGAAAGTTGAAGTTTCAGAAAAATACAGAGGAAGAAACTATGATATACAATCGAAACAAGTATAGAGTGAAACATAAGTATTGTTTGAGAATCGTATTGGTATCGCTTTCGGCCCATAAAAATTGATACGGTAAGCGGAACCATCAGCCGGTCCTAGCAGTTGCAATGCAATTAATACGATATCCAAAAGATACAATAATGTGAAGCAACCAAATGAAAACATCTTTACAAATCCTGAAAGAAAAAGAGAACTATACATGTAAATAACAGATTCAACATCTCTTAAATTATTAAAATATAATACAATCATAAATCATCACATCTATAACAATTTATGAAGTTTGATTCAGACTTGACAGCTGTAAAATAACTTAATAATTGTAAATCTGCTACTTGAAGCAAAAAAAAGAAAAAAATCCAATTTGTATTTCTCTTTCCTTCTTTTAACATCAAACATCCTTTTTGACAACAAACAAAACAAGTTTTGGAAAAAATTCCGTAAATAAACTTTTTTTGCCCGTTTAAATAATAAAATTCTCTATTGATAATTAACCATCTCCCACAGCATTCTTTACATTCAAAGCTACTTGAGCAAATAAAGTAATAACTATTCTATCTATTCCCTCTTTCACTTCATAACCATTTCCACTATTACTTTATATCAAAAACTAAGAAATTTTAAGAAAAAAATCAAGTTTCAAACCTATAGCATAATACCCAAGGTAAATTCGATCAATACCTAACCAACCAAAGAATACCGATAACAATAACGCAGTGCTGTAGTCGATACCAGCTGAGTAGGCACATCCGTTTCGTACACGTTTCAGAAACCTAAAGTATGGAAAAAAAAGCAAACAAGAATATATAAAGAAAAAAGTAAATATTTTATAGAATTATATATAACTGATGAAGTCATAAATAATTTCCGTAGCATTTCACGATCATTTTAAATTAATTTAAAATTATGTGAAGAAAAAAAAAAATTGAAAAACATACTTCCCCGTACCGTTATCCAATCCTATACAATTGATTTCATTTGCCACTTCACAAACAACTGAAAAATTAATGGTACATAATTTTGAAATAAACTGCTGTTGAATATTAAAACTTGTTAAAAACCTATACGGCCCATTCCAAATCTAAATTTTAAATCCCTTTCTTTTATTTTTATTTGAAGGATTTCATGAAATCAAGTGCATTCTTTATTTGGTTTGCAAAAGCTAGCCCGAAAGTAATATATATTGCGCTGCATGCACAATATAAACGTGTCATATTCGCCTGACAACAGTTACAATTTCCCGTAAACTTCTGTTATCAACTTCAAATGAATAATATTATGTCACTGCGTAACTTTAAAGATATACCAGTAATTGAATTATCCTTCTCACAGGTTTCAGGTAGCTGAGTAATCGGTGAAATTTCAGGTTCTTCACACCAATATCTAGGGATAGTTTTAGTAAAGTATCTCAGCAATTAAAATAAAAATGCAGTATACAAATAAGCGAAATAGAGTATACAAATAAATGAAATAGAGACATATACACTAATTATGTTTTACTTGCATCTATAACAGTTTTTATTTTGAGTAGTAAAGTAACTGCGGAAAAATTAAATCTTAAAAACGCAATATTTATTGTTCAAATTTTACAATTTAACATTATTTCTAGAAATATGAATCGAAAACTTACTGTCCCATTAACAATTCAGAACAGGGCTTTAACACCACATCAGTTGTACTGAATGTTGAAAGTGGAAACAACGATACTATTACAAAGATAAAAACATTAGTAAACATTTGGCGTTATACAGCAATTAACTGTTCAACTTCCGGAATGCGGCCATCGGTCAGAAATCTGAAATGAATAGACATATTTGGAAAGCGTAGCCATGCAAACTATGTTGATTTCATAACACAGCTCTCGAAAAATATATCATATCTAGTTAAAATAAATTTTTCTCTTGTCTGATCAAATATTTAATCAAATTTTGATCGGAAGAGAGGAAATTATCAGATTAAAAAAAAAAAAAAAAAAAACGATTCAAAAAATATAACATAAACATGAAAAAAGAAAAATGAATAAAGTTTGATTTTTGGTAAACATTTCTCGATGGTAGAGTAACAAATAATATATAACTTTTCGTAACTATACATCACTGATATCAATTGGTACTGTAAGAGCCTTAATGATATCAGATAATACCTGCATTTCAGCAACCAATTGTATATAATTGCCTTTTCGCAACTATTTCCTAATGATACGAATTAGACGTGAATTTTTATAACCATTTGCCAAAGACATGAATAAGACGTAAAGTTTTATAGCTATTTGCTGAGGATATGAATAAACTGCAACCACTTGCCAATGATATTAATAAAATACGAATTTTTGTAACCATCTGTTAACCAGTACCAATCAAATGTGAATTTTTATAACAGCCTGCCAATGACACGAATAAGACATGAATTTCTGTAACCACTCATTCAATCGTTCTGAGAAATCTTCCATTTAATATTATTAAAACGAATAACATGAAATTTACATTAAGGAATTGAGATAATTCATACAGAATAATACTTTAATGTTAATAATGATTGATAGGAAGAGAAAGATCTGTGAAATAATCGGAAAATGCTGATATGATAATGAATTAGTAAAATTCCGAGGAAATATATTCGGGTGAAGACAAAAACCTCTCGCAAAAAAAAGAAATACACCAATTGGAAATGGTAGAGATTAATAAAAAACGAGAAATAGTAAGACATTAGAAGACAGGAGAAAATGAAAAACAGACAAACATACGAACAGTCAATGCGAACAAGTAGAGCAACATGTTGCGCAATTTTGATCATCTCTTGTGTATCTTTGATTGGATAATGTGAAAATTTCTGTCGCGCAGGATATATTCATTTTTGGTGATAAAAAGAAAAAAAACTTCTGAGATTTACGTTGAATGAGTTAATGGCCCATTCAATAAAAGCATTCATTTATTTTAGTCTAACTATAATACTTTTTTCATTTTATATTACCAATATAGTTTCTATATTAGTTATTCTATCTTTCAATTCATATTTTCGTTTTTTTGTTCATAATAATTTCCGTAAAATTATCGCACATTTCTTTTTCTTTCATTTTGTACAGATAAAAATTTACATTTTGTAATGTTTGAAATGTTTCGAAAAAACGAAAATTGATTTCACTGCGATTTGTATGAAATGTTACGAAAACATTTAATTGATTATATTTTATTTATTTAATTTTCAAATTATTATCTTTTTTTTAAACAAATTAAGTTGTAAATTTACTGCATTCATTTATTCAAATAAATTATCGCTACTTTTCCAGTTTGCTTGATGTAATTATTTCCGTTGGGAGTAAATTTATTCCTATAAAAATAAAACTTTTTTATCTTTTTTTCTTCGAGAAAATTTGTAATTTGAACACACACACACACACACATACACACGCATACACACACACACACACACACACCCATAAAGAAAAATGAAGAAAAAAGCAGAGTAAAAAACAAACGAAAAGATTTGGAAAATGAATAAAATTTAATAACTATTTTACAATTCAGTATCAAATTTTCGACGGAAAAGTTCTTTAAATTTCAAAAATATTTTCCACATATAAATAACCTTAAAATACGGAACAAACCTGGATTCGGACTTTTAGCTGCAGCATTTGATCGACTTTGTTTTTCAAGTTCGGCAATTTTTTCAGCATCCAATTTTTTAATATCTATTTTTGGTTTCAATGTTACAAATGAAATTTTAAGATCACCAGTAACTCGCATAATTGATCCACAATTACCATCAGTACCACAATAATTTGGTGCCGAAAAAACGGTGCAAATCTTTTCATCACAATCGATATGATGACCATTTTTAACAACCTCATGTGCTCGTACTATCATATTTACATGCAATGCCTATATAATAATCAAATAATAATTACTTTTATCGTTAATCGATTATTTATCTTATTAAAGTAAAAAATTTCTTATTCAAATTAAAATTGTGATTTGACTTTTACTTAAAAAGCGCGTTTATTCGTGAACAAATAAAATTGATAGTATGAAAATGTGATAAAATATTTGTTTGTATTTGTTTTTTATGTTTATTCATTTATTTTATGTTCATCTATGTTTATTTTACTTACTTTTGTTTATCTCAAAAATATATTTCAAAATTAAAAAGAAAAAAAGAAAAAGAGCGGGAAAAAACTAAAAAAAATATACCGTTATACATTCTTTGATCATATCTTGTCCAAACATCCACGATGCATTACGAACTTTATTCGGTGTAAAACCTTTAGCACATGGATCATTATCCGGATCAGACCACATTAAATCAAGTGCCAAGCCCGAATCACAATCTGTTTGAGTTCTTGGCTTCTTAAAAAAGTTTTTTTGTTTGTTAAATTTCAATAATTACATTTCAAATAATTTTATTGCCAGCGTTTTTTTTTTTTCCCCAATATATCCTATATTTTTGGCTAAATTATTTCAAAGAAAAAAATTTGCAGTTGATAGTTTAAAAAAAAAAAAAAAAAGGAGAATGAAATAGTGTACTTTTAAATTCTTTAGTGAATGCCATCCGTGTATCAAAGGACTTATACCGCCATGCATACAAAGTAATCGATTGCTTACCTAAATTATCATTTTGCAGGAACAATTATAAATCATTTTTCATGGGATTACTTTCAATTATCATTGTACGGGAGATAACTGTAAATCATCATTCCAATAATAATTCTAGATCATCATTACTTTTTAAATATCATTTCTTAAGTTCGTAGTGATTAGCTGAGATTAATTTTTGAAAATTTTTGTTCATTTACTTTGATAATTCAAAAAGGTAATAATAGTTTCAAGATTAAGTATGTTAGTAAAATCATGTAAAACATAAATAAAAATCGCAGATATCAATATATAGACTTATAAATTAGAATCAAATGTTGAAAAAGTTATGAAATATACAAACATTTGCACATAATGGTAATTCATTGAAAGCTTTTTGAAATGTCTTCCAAATTGATGTTGTTCGTAAACGTTTACATTCCTGATAGAATCCATAAGTTCGATTCATTTTTGTACATTCATGATTACCACGTAAAAGATTGATTTTATCCGGATATTTCACTTTAAAGCAAAATAACAACATTATAACCTGAAAAATTTTTCATTGTTCCCCATTTCAAATGATGTAAATTTGATGAAAATTTTTGAAATTTTCGAGAAAAAAAAAAGGGACAAACTTCAAGTCCCTTTTTGCATCGATCAATATAATCACCCAAAAATAGGAAATTTTGTTCTGGTGGTGTACCAACAATTTTTAAATAACGCATTAAATCACCGAATTGTCCATGAATATCACCGAAAATAATGACTGGTGCAGAAATTTGAATTAAACAACTGACCGGTTCTAATATCTTACAAACCTGAGGATGAAATTTCAAATTTTTTCGAAATTGAAAATATGATTTGTATTTTTTCAAAGTATAATATTCATAATCACGGTGAAATGTTCATATAAATTTTTCTTGTGAAATTTCTCTTGCTAAATTTATCTCAAATTACACGAATTGATTTGTTGTTAGATGTCACAAACTTACGGCATCGATAATTGCAATTAGCTGAAAATCAGAAAAACCATCCAAAAATTGATCAGTCATTAAACGATGTATCATTCGATCCGCTAATATTGTTAGCTGATCCATTATTCTTTTTTAATCATATCAACTTTAGTTAATATATATTGTTAAAATTGATTTAATTTCACTTGGACTTTATTTAAATTCAACTCAATTTCATTTAATTCAGTTCATGCATTATTATTAATTTATATTAAGCAAACAAAAGGTTAACAATTAAGTTAATTAGTAATAGAATGATTTTTGAAGAAATAATTTTCCATTTAGAGAGTCAAATTTTCCAAATTTTTATAAAATAAAAGTGTTGCTGACACTATTATTTCGAAATTTTACTTTGAACGAATATCTAATCATTTACTTTCCTCCTAAAACTTTTCGAATGAATTTTTGACCATAATTTCAAAATTACGATTCAAAACTTTTACTTCACAAAATTAATAGAATGAGAAAATAGCAACTACTCAATGTTAAAATCAAAATTATCAATGATAAATCAAGGAATTAAATTATGTTTTAAAATTTAAATTAAGTAATAAAAAGTCTTCAAAAACTATTCATTTGTTTATTATACATGAATTATCCATGCAAATTTAGAAAACCATTTATCCATATATTTTCGGTATCATTCCACTTACCATTTGCATGAAAGTATTTGAAACTTTAAAAAATATAATTTTTGAATTCATTTGAGGCATTTCATTCATTTAAATAATAATCCAAAAATATTTTTATTTATTATCAATTTTATTATTTCCAATCTATATATAACAAAACTATAAATCATCGTTGCTATTATTTAATACGTAATTTTGCAAGCTCTTCACCGATTGCTTTCAACTTTCGGCACAACCTTGCATTCGAATAGGCGCTTTTTTGTTTTGTTTAAATATATCTACTTTTTTTACTTGTCACACCTTTAAAAGTAAATGATTGGACTAAATTTATTAACCACGTCTACTTTCTGCTAAGTAATTTAGCGTTGTTCATTTTGACACAACGTTTCGAACTCTTTACTGATTGCTTTCAAATTTTGAAACAACGTTGCATTAAAATAGACGCGTATTTCCAGATGTATTTACTTTTTTTTCTACCTATCACATCCGTGACAGGTTCAAACGAAATCGATGATGTAATGTACGCTAAAATACCCAATTCCGATGTCGATAAGGATTGGTATAAAGTTGTAACGAAAAATATGATGCATGGATCTTGCGGTACACTGATTTCAAATTCACCATGCGTGATAGACGGAAAGTGTTTTAAGAGATATCTTCGAGCATTAATATCCAACACAGTTACAGATGGATATTCTTTATAAAGAAGGAAAGCAGCAGAAGAGGCGGTAAAATAGTAACTATACAAATGCAGAAAGATGACATCGAAGTGGATAACTAGTAGGTGTATTATATTCGCTTTTGCTATTAAAATCATATAAAGTTGAAAACTTCTACTTTGTGGCGACAGATAAAGATGTTAAATTAACTACAAATATGAGTTTCCAGTTGCAAAACAGTCGATCAGCTGAGATATTCTCACATCAAATGCTGGAATTTGGAATAGAAAGATGCCGGTTGATCAGACATCAGTTTGACGAATTTCATTGCCTCAAAACTTCTGTAATTTAGTGATGGCAAAAGGGGAATTGATTGAAGAAGTATTTCCAATATTCAAACCAATCATAATAATCACGATTAGCTGAGTAAATGAGCTATTCTTGCGGCCAAGAACAAGGATATCTATGAACTTAACAATATTATTCAGTCTAATATTCAAAGTGAGACAATCAAATACTGCTCCGTCGACTGGGCAGATGAAACAGTTAATTATCCAATAGAATTTTTGAATTCACTTGATTTGCCAAGAATCCATCCACAAGCTGCGATTGAAAATCGATTTGCCAATTATCATGTTGCAGAATATCAACCGGTTAAAACTTTGCAACGGCACGGAGCTTGTAGTAAAAAAAAATTAATGAACAACGACGCAGAAACAATCTTGACAGGACCTTTCAAAGATGAAAATGTCCTTATTCCTCCCATCCCTATGATTCCAACAGGTATGTAACTTCATTTACGAGATTACAATTCCCAATTCGATTGGATGTTTGCAATCTCCGTCAACAAAACTCAGGGGCAATTTCTAGAAATACGTGGTTTAGATTTAGATTGCTTCTCACATGACAATTATATGTTATGTGCTCTAGAGTGGGCAAACCAAATAAACTCTGTATCTACACAGATAATGGAACAATTGAAAATATTGTATATCCACATGCATTGTGAAATTAAACATATTCGCTACGTGCGCTTTCTCCTTTTTTTTTTTTTTCTGCCCAACCAGACTGAGTTACAACAATGCGTGTATATAAAAAGAATATGAAAAGCATGTGCGTATTAGAATGCAACGTTTTGTCAAAATTTCAAAGCCAGTCGTAAGTAAGAACTTTCGGAGATTTAAGATTTTGAACAAACGAATATTTGCATTTTTACTTATACAGACTAGCAGTGCCTGGCAAAGCTCCGCGTGACTGAATACGGCTAATAATCATGTATTACTTCAAAAAGTATCAGCACACTTTCCTTGTCTATATACGTGTAATCGCTTACCAATTTCAGTTTCTATTAAAAAAATTTATGAAATAGGAATGGATGGATAGCTTAAAGAATTCAACAAACGAAATGGACTGAAATGAATCACTGAAGAGAAAGAAACCAAGAAGAAAATTATTTCAAGTCTATTCCACAACACACACATACACACACACACACACACAAATACACAGATACACTCCGTACAATGCTAAAGACATTGCTTATTTTGTACAAATTCTTTCTTTATACTCATTCTTCTCGATAATCAATCATAATCAGTTAATTTCAAGCATTTATAAATTTGTTATTCCATTCATTATATGACTATGGAATATATTGTTGCGTGGGAAATTTATACAAATACAAGTTTTATTAACATCGCACTTAAAGAGCATGAAATAATAAAACAAAATTTTGATTGTGATGCAATCAAATAGAATTTACAATGGAACGCAAAATTTAAGATTACAAAAATAAGTATGATATTAGGTGACTTTTACAAAATATCATAAAAATTATTCTATTAAACAAATTTCTTGAACAACTGATTATTAGAATGGAAGGGCACTTTTCATCTTTCAGTATTCATTGTTTTTTGTCTTCCGTGGATTCTATAATTGGATCATATGCTTTCGCATTACTTATAGAAAAGTTTACAAAGATTATTGCGTATATTAACAATATCATTGTTTAAGCTATCGCTAACTTGGCATAAAATTTTGCTTGTTTTTTAAAACAAGAAAAAAAAAATGATTCAAAGAAATAGATCAAAAAATGTGTTGAAAAAAGCAATATTATAAAAAAAAAGATCAAAACATAAAGCGATCTAAACAAATATTTGACAAAGGAAACAAAGATGAAAATTTCGTTGTAATATAATTGTCTTGCATGGATTTTACAGTATAATGCGCAATATTTGTCTTATTTTTTTGCTTCTATTCCATCTTTTTTTCCTTTTTTGATATAATCAAAGTGAATAGCTAAAAAGAGAATTGGATTAGTGAATGTCTATATCAAGGAGCATTTTAAATCATCTCATCTATTATCATACAGACATTTAGCTGAATTTGTATTATCCAATTCAACTTGTGTAATGTAGTTCCATATTTTTATGCGCAAAAATGTTTTGAACTTGACAAGTTTCAGTTTCTTGCATAATAAGTTTCTTTATTTTTTAGAATTTCCATTTATTTTTAGCGTTTAATTGATTTGACTTCCGCAATCCACTTTTTTCTAACAAACAATGAAAAGGTTGCACGGCGAAATGGCTCAAATGCGAGGATAGTAATCAAAGCGATGACGATCATTCGCGTCTGAAATTAAGTAACACTGAAAATTTGATCAGGAGATATTCACATTATAAATGACAAAAGACAATCAATGATGAAATAAGCGAGTGATTTCTTAACTGATTACCCGATAAGAAAAATAAATTGCTGCATAGAGCACAGATTTGAAATTACTCGCAGCAATACCGTATTCACAACCAACAAATATGCAAATAGTCCGTGTGCATGTATGAACTAAAATATGCTTATATTAGCCTTTTCAATATTTCACTTTTGAGTACAAAAGTTTATATAATACTATCATCATAGAATTTAGATGTTAAGCTTTAATTTTAGAAGCATGCGATTCCTACTTCAACGATAGAATATTGATTTTATGCTTTTACATTCGGTTTGAATTTGAAGAGGATTGAGAGAATCTATGGAAGAACTTTCAATGGAGATTATAAATGAGTAAAATGAATCAATGTTGTGACAAGTTTTTTCTATCAATAACTGGTGGCGGATGGATTTTAGAATGATCAAATGATGAAAACTTACCAAACATTGGCAAAGTAATGACTTCAGTGGAATAAGTGTATATAATAAATGAATATAAACGTTTCTGTTGTAATTTTGCAACTTGGATAGCATTAACTCCAAGCGGTTTGTATGTTTTGATTTTAATCGATCCCTACAACAGTGAGTATCTCATTTAAAGTTTCTTTCCATCACAAGTCCTAATTCACTCCAAATGTTGGAAGAAATGTATTTTCAGTGAAAGTTAAAATGGAATTGTTTTTTCTTTTTGGCGTATTTCTCGAGAAAATTATGTCCTCATATGCTTTTGCATTGATTTATATTGATTAATATCAGAATGATTGATTCCAATATAAAATGATTTAGAATCTTTAAAATTTCAGATTTTGCAAAATTTTACCATCAGAGCAACAATGAACAATGCGATAAACAATGTAATATGCGTCAAGTCATAAGGTACAAAATTTTTGAATTTTTGAAAAATTAGGATCATAAAAACACCCCAAAGAAGTATCGAAATATGTAGCACAGTATAATACGGTACCTGACTCCTGAAAAAAAGTACAAAAGAAGGATGGAAACAAAAAGAACAATGATTTTAGTTAGAGTCAAGATTCTAAGTTAGAAAGAAAAAAAAAAAAAGAAGAAAAAACAAATGACCATTTTTCAAGAAATCGACCACTAGACATATGGCATACTTTACTTGAGTATTGAAATTGTATCTTCACGATTTTAAAACCATGCGTTACGTCAACAAACATATTATGAGGTCATGAAATCATCGATCAAATGCAAGTAGAAGATTTGAAAAGTAATAAAATGAACTCACTTTTTCACAAATTTATTTGCATAGAAAATAGGTTTCACGTAAGGCAAGTAAGAAACTATAGCTGCGTAAAGCATTAAAGCATGAAACCACATGAGTCCAAGACGGACATATAGTAATGCCCATTCTCGAATAGAAAGACTAAAAATACAGCTTTATATTTCATTAAACACTTCAAAATAATTGCATTACTGAAATTCACAATATTATCTGTTGAAATTTCATTGTTTTTATTGAGAAATTTCTGATTTTAGCAGACTATTTGTAATACAACAGACGCAGAATGGAACTTTATAAAGCAATTTTATCAAGAATAAATTATACGGAAAGAATATTAGTTTAAATTTGAACAGAACTTACAGATAATTTTTTTTCCCTTTTACGCTATGAAAAAAACTGGTAATCATAACTGTATCGACTACAAGAATAGCAATAGCTGACGTGATGCACGTGAACATTACATTCAGTGTGAAATACTTGAAAAAGCCATCTTTCACTTTCGCAAATGTTAAATATAATATGAAAGGAATAGCGACGAAGTTGCCAATCGTTAGAATGTACGATATTAGACGCTCTATAGTGTACAGTTGTGCTAGAAAACATACTACCGTAATTCTATGAGAAAATCCTTCTATTTTCATTTATTGTTTTATGACATCAAAAAATAAATTTCTATCAGAATATCAAATTTATTTTATGAAAGCAGAGCTGATGATAATATACTTATACTGATTCTAAGATTTAAAAATAAGCTGTTATATTAGATGGTAAATTTTTCTAGAATGACCTTTTTCTTAAATTGTTTTCACAAATTTTCGAGCAAAATTATGAATTTTTCAATTCTTAAACATTTTGCTCAAGAATTCACCACATATGGATGAGAAATAGCTTACGGCAATATAGACCCAGGCCTGCACATCTAGGAACGTCCGAATTACCTGTGCCATTGAAGTAGTTACTGCCATTATGATAAAAAGTGTCGTTCATTTTCGCTGAAAAAGGTAACTTATTTTATTATCAAAAAGGTAGTCAAATTGAACTATCACGTAATGTCCTATTTAATATGGATATGTGTGGTTGTTGTTCTGATCATCTCGGCATATCAATGAAGCGGTATGATCAAAGCGATAAGCATATGTGATGTGTCTGCAAAAGTTTGGAAAAAATTAGAAATGATTTGCTTGTTCTTCAATATCTCGGGATAGATATCTAACAAAAAATTTGAATTCGAATTATTCCTTTATTTTCAACATACTGTTCAAACTTCATTATTCAATTCAACATTAAAACTCGAACTTAATTTGAAAGCAAATATTGTAATCTTATTTTATCATATCGAAAGATGTCGGCCCTTCTATCCATAGGATATCAGCAACATATTAAATGATGATGTGACAGAATTGCTTATTGCAATAATAATGGTAGTAATATCCAATTAAGTACGTCATGGCCTCATAATCAGACATTACTGAAGCTAGTATCCTGCCTCCTTAGGATTATTTATCGCTCCACAAGATATCAATGAAATTATTATGAAACTTCATTAATCAGCACGAAACTTGAAATGTGGTAACTACTATATTGCTTGTATATATTATGAGACTTCATCATCTAACGGCAATTAGTATTATTTGATCATTTCTGGCGATAATCTTTCTCGATGTTTGATTAGTATTGGGAAGTAAATGAAATTTCTAAGTATTTAGAATTATAAATCTGCTTCAGAATGCTAGTTATATAGCATCCAGAATGTAACATTCAGAGATTTTAATAATATAACCATTGAAAAAAAGAAGATTTGACACATCTTGAAAATGAAAGATCACTAAGATTTAAATTTTTGTATAAACAGTTATTTTTAATTCCCATAGATAATATTGTCTGTAATAAACCTTCTCGGCAGTAATTACCCAGCAATATTAATCATAAATTTACTGGATTTTTTTGTCTTTTGGAACGTTTCTTTATGAAATCGCAAATATTCGTTGTATAACATCATAACTAAATATTTCTCGCTTCCATATCGTCTTTCCTTAATAACATTGTAACTTTTATCTCCTTGATTTGTTTCCTTGACAACATATTTATGACCGAGCAAATAAATATAAAGCATATAAATTAATAAGCATAAATTTATATAAATTAATAAGCATAAATCTTACGCACAAATGAAAAGGAATACTGCAACCGAATGCGGGACATTCCTCAACTTCTTTAATCATATACTGAGAATGTAAATACAAAGCATATAATATAATGCGTAATGGAGAATAGAAATTCCTTTGCATATATGCTTCTATTAGTGGAAATTGCTTAAAATATCTTGAAAAGAATATGAATCAAAGCCTTATAATTATTTTTCTTCATGCACTATATAAAAAGATGCTAGAATTCCTCAATGTACACAATTACAGTAACTTCATAGCTTTTTCACCATTAGGACTGATTCTTTCGGAAATTAACCTAAGACTAGGTCGATTTCATTACTGCAATAGAAAATCATTAGAAATACGGTAAATGTATAGCTGAAAAGAAATATTTCTGTTCTCTTAGTTCAGTGACGCTTAAAATCGATATTTTTATCTTGGCCATATGATCACTCTGAGTTTTTTTCAAAATCATAATGGGACAATTTGTCATAGAAAATGAAAGAAAAAGCATACGAATTCGCTTATTGAATCGTTACTAGAAAAAAAGCTCATTTAAAATCGCAAGATCTAGTTACTATTCATCATCGATGGTATAATATTTTCTTAAACGATAGATAAGTCACGCAAGAAATGTGGTTTAATGGACAAGACTTTTATCTTTTATTGTATCGCATTGGCTTTTCACGTTGTCTATAAATTTTTGTCAAAAGTGTTTGAAATATCGCTAAAATTGTCACATGATGAACAATGCTGGCAGACCCTTGCATTCTTCGTTTTTCATCATTTCATATTCTAAAAATGGACGAAAATTATTTTTGACGGAATTACTGACAGGAAAAATAACTTAGTGTACAGCAGATAAACAGCAATGTTGCAGATATTCCGGACGATGCAAGCGCTATGGCTATGCCATTTTGGGATCGAACTGTTTACCAAAATCAATCTATTGGGAACGTTTTACCAGTTCCTTCTGGTGCATTTAAAAAAATTTCTCCAACCCCCTTGTTGATAGTTTACATTATTTGATCGTAAATGCCTTTTTGCTCGATTGCTAGCTTTGGAATATTTGATTGTGCATAGACAAAAGATCAGCTGTGTTGTAACTTTGTTCGCGACGCAATTCTATACCGAACGAAGCAGAATCAGACCGATTCGTTTCAAAGGTCAAGATATCCTTATTCCTCGCATTTCTATTATTCCAACGGATATGACATATCAATTTAAGAGACTGCAATTCCCAATTCGAGTGGCGTTTGCACTCACCATCAACAAATCTCATGGCCAATTTTTGGAATGGTGCGATTTAGATCTATAGACCGATTGCTACTCACATGGACAATTATATATTACGTATTCTAAAGTTGGCAAACCAGACAATCTCTATATTTACCGGACAATGGAAAATAAAAAATATTGTATACCCACATGTACTGTGAAATTAAGCATTTTAAATGCAGGCGAAAGCTGAAAGATGTCAAACAGCGCTAAACTACGACAATTGTAAACAAAGAGTATTAAAGATCAAGTGGGGCGATATAATTTTAAAGAGAGTTTTCCGTCAAAACACTCCAATTTGCAGATAAATGATAAAGATCGATGCAGCAACAGCAAATGTTCGGAGTTCCATGAATTTCAGTTCGACAGTTCAGAGCGACACAACAGTAGCAACAGTTCAAGAGTTCAGCTAAACAATATTCTTCTCTTCTCTATCAAGAAAAGAATAACCTAGCGTTGCCTTGATATTTTCTCATAGTTGTTTCTTACGAAGAATCACTCTTTATCAATCAATAAAATCTTCCTCAACAGGACTCATCTCTGTTGCACAAGACACAAAAAACCTCTTCACACTTATTGCTGACTTAGCCGAATCACATAGCAAGAATCAATCTTCAGTCCAACCAAATTACAATTTTTCAGATTTTTTTCTCCAACATTAGAAATATACGCTTTTTTTTCCACTTAACCAGATTGAACTACAGTAATTTATATATATATAATATATAAAAATATGTCAATATTCGAATGCAACGCCGTGTCAAAATTTCAAAGCAAGAAGAACGTTCGGAAATAAAGATTTTGAATTAGTATGGATAAGGTGCGTATTTAAGGATTTTTGAAAATTTAAGATTTTGAACGAACGAACATTTATATCTTTATTATGTTTATATAGACTAGCTCAAGGATCTATTGCGGACAATGGCCTAATACGGCTAGTCTATAATATTATTTGAATGCATATATTTTCATTGATGGATCATCCATGTTTAAAAATTAATTTCAATTTGCATCGCAATTGTTTACTTATAGAATTTTAGTTACAAAATAAAAACCCTTTGATTTTTTTGAATTCTACAAAATTTAATTAAAAAATATACGGGCACAGAAAAGTGTGTAATTTACGATTAGCATTTATCAAATGAAACTTTAAAAAAGTATAAACCAATTATTCTGTGATCTACCAATATGGGAATGATTTTCAAATACCATTTAAGAAGTGTTTATAAATAAAATAAAATTGAGAATAAATAAATTCTGAGTGAAATTTTGATATTTCGATGATAATATATTTCAAATCTTCAATAGAATTCAATTTAGGCAATTAATTAACTGATCAAAAATATGTATTAAAAAATTTCGATGGAAACACAAAAATAATTTGTTACAATTTTTCCTAATTTCTTTATTTTTGATGAAATACAGAATAACAGACATAATAAAATAATTTTTATTTATAATCACTTCGTTCTTTTTTCTCTCTCCCTCTCTTTTACTTCCTGTTTCTTCCGGATTTGTTATAATTTAATATTTATACAAAAATTAATCACAAGATAATCTTCATCGAGTTTGTTGCCTGTACATCGTATCATAAACTCGTGGATCTCGTTGATCCGAGTAATAAATTTGATCTCTTCTCATTTGAGGTGAATAGGCAAAATTTGACGGTGAGGTTGGATAACCTGTTCGTGCATCATACTAAAATAGTAATTAAATCGGAATAAATTTAGAAAAAAAAATGGATAATAAATTGTTGAAAATATTTTTAAAAAACTCAAAAATTTCCTCATAAAATTTATGATTTAATTTAATAACTGGATATAATTTAGCTGGAAATATTTTGAAATTTTTAATGGATAGAATTATTATTTAATATTCACAAAAATAAAATTTGAAAGTAATGTTTTGAAAATTAAATTATGTAAATATTTCATATCAAATTTATATGTAAATAGATATGATATAATCAAAATTACCTGTTTATCTCCATCAATAATGTTACCAATATTCCGATTATGCATACGTTGAAATTTTGCTATCATTATCATAACTAATGATATCTGAAATTCAAAATCATTATCATCTCTGCAATATAATACATGATTCTTGTCTTTCTTCCTGATAATATCAATCATTAGTGATAAGTTGCTAAATCGCAAAATAAAAGAACGTAATATCATATATGATTAATAATTTTGTTTATTCTAAGACATCATTTGTTCATTAAAACTTGCAAAAGATGTCAATAATCAAATTTAATTTAATTACTAAGTTGCTAAATTATTTTAACCAAAATCAACCCCGTTTCTCCCCGATATTATTTGTTTATTAAAATTCGTAGATAATATCAATAATCAAGTTTAATTGATAACATGCTAAATTTGTGTAACCAACAATTCCGTTCCCTTCGGGGTAAACTATTTGCTTATCAAAATTTGTAAACAGAAATATCAGCAACGAAATTTGATTGATAAATTGTTGAATTACTGAAACCATAATTCTCTCTCTTTCTTTTTTCTTTGATATTAATTACATCATAAATTTTTAAATAAAAAATTTCATTTCTTAGTAATTTCTTTCCAATTTCTATGTTTCTCTTTTCTTTTCTCTCTCTTCTTCTACTCCTCTCTTTTTTCTTTCATTCTTTTCCCTTTTCTGGAATAAAATAATTATTTAAATTATAATTTTTTCGCAATCAATAAAAAGTAGCACACTTTGATTGATTCAATCTTTTCTTGAAGAACTAAAAGAAAATAGTACACATTCCAGTTTTCTACCATTCGATTTGGATAATTATGATGGTGGATTAGGAACGTTTTAAGAAAAGTTTTTGAATGATAGAAGACGAGAAAGTGCGTGGGAGCAGAGGAGAGAGCAGGGGAGCAAGGGAAAAGAGAAAGAGAAAATCAGTACTAGATTTGACAGCTAATGAGTTCAAATATTGATTAATTGATAAACAAGTTTTCATGGAAATAATTAAATTTGTTCGCAATTTATTCGAAACTTTCATTTTATCTTCCCCTATTTCCCTATTCCAACTAATATTGCACAAAATTATTTCACCTTTTTTTTTAAAGAAAATTCTGGTTTTTTCCCGATGAAATGAAGCAATTTCATTTTTTTTCTTTTTTTTTTTTTTTTTTTTTTTTTTTTTTGTTGCTTTTATAAAAATTTTTGAAGTAAAAATTATAATTTTGATTATTAGCAAAAAAATAATAAGTAGGAAAAGGAAATAATTAAATTTGTAGTAAATAAGTATTGGAAGAAACAAGTAATTTGTTAATTACTAAAATTAAAGATACAAATGAATGATATTGCAAAATAATAATTGAAATATATAATTCAATACAAAAATTATTGCAGATATATGTAAAATAGCGAATTTAAGTAAGTAATAAGTTACAGATAAAGTAATGTAATAAATTGAAAATGAATGATTGAATACGAATAAATATGAAAACAATATGCAAAATGTATGAATAAACAAATAATTAAATCAGCTAATTAATAATCATCAACAAATAACCAAATGAATAAAATAAATGATAAATTAATTAAAAATATGCAATCATCACTAATTAAATAGTATTAGCATAGTGACTAATTCAAAAAAGAAAAATAATTGAAATCATTATTGATTTTAATAACATAAATATTCTATAACGATCAATTTAATTAATTCATTAATTGATTACATACATGTATTTATTGCCTTATTGATTACTAACACTAATAAAAAATTAAATAAAAAATCAAATTTACTTACATGAAAGAACTGCAGTCCAAGGAAAAATATTGCAGTTGCAATACGCACCAAATTCCACTGCAAATGAAGAAATACAATAAATCTTATTAAAATATTCAATGAAATTATAATCTTTTTTAGCAGAAAAAATGAAAAATATATTTGAGTGAAAAAGTTGAGAAATTAAAAAGAAAAGCAGGAAAGAAATTAAAAAGTCAAGAAATTGATAATCAAAAATGAAATAATGAGAAGCGACTTTTTCTACTGTCTAATTTTCTTTTTCTTTCTTTTTTACATGAAAAAAAGTATGTTAAGAATTATTAATTAAAAAGGATATGAAATTAAAAAATCAATTGATTTTTCGTCAAAAAAAAAAAAACATCTAAGAAATTGATTAGGAAGAGTCATAAAGTTATAAAACAGATTAGATTATTACTATTCCATGTTATGACCAAGTTGAAGAGACAATCATTATGATCATATTGTATCATGATTTTCCGCCAGCCAAATCCATCCGCTATAGATGATGGAAATGAATAACATAATTCGAATTACAAAAAAAAAAAAAAAAAAAGACTTACGAAACGTGATTACGGAAACTTACGTGAGCAAAGAAAAAGATGAAGAAAACAGTAATTAATCCTCGAATGATATCGAGAATCATCAAGAAAATCCATGGTACTAGCAACCATTCCACATATAATGATAAACCAATTAGTAATAATATACTGGCAATTATAATCAGTACATATAATATGATATCAATTACAAGTGTTGATCTTCTCCCTGAAATAATAATGAACAATTTTAATCAATCTTATTCAATTAAAATAATTTAAATTAAATTTTCGGATTTAAAATACGATCTTAAATTTAAAATAACATTCGTTTTTTAACATAATTTTTAATAATATTTGCAATTGGCTTATTATTTTAACATATAATAATTTGTAAAAAATGTTAATAATTTATTTAAACAATATATTAGTTTAATTTTTAGTAATTTTGTCTGATTGATTAACTTTTCATTTCTTTTGAATAAGTCCTTATTTAAATTTTCGATAAAGCGAAATATTTTATTCCAATTAATTAGTTTTCTTTTCAAACAAATTCTTGATTAATTCTCGATAAAACAAAATATATTATACCAATTATTAAGTAAATTTTTTTTATTGATTAATTTTTTATTTTTTTGGATAAATTCTTGACTAATTGTCGACAAAAAACAAAATAATTTGTCATGAAAAAAGAAACATACATGAATAAGAAAAAATTAATTCTTCGGTATAAAGACCGAATGAGCAATGATATGAACTTGAATCTTCGATGACAACTGTTGTTTGTCCTTGATGAAATGTTAATTTACGATTGTCTAAAATAACTGTGCCAAACAATTTTGAAATATATCATTTTAATATTTCGTTTCTTTTTCGAATCAAATAAGAAGTAGAAAAAAAATTTATTTTTTAATTATTACTTGAAGAATTAAATAAATATTAGTTAAATTTCAAGCATAAATTTGCAATAATTGAAAAAATAAAATAAAATATTCGAAAATTAATTAAATAAAACTGGTATCGATTAAATTTTAAGATAGAAATTTGTTATAATTGGGGAAATAAAAAAAAATATTCGAATATTAATTATATAAAATAATATTACTTGAATTTTAACCAAAAAATTTGTGATAATTAGCGATGAAAATAAAATATTCGAATATTAATTACGTGATTAATTGCTTTAATTTTTATTAATTGCTTTAAATTTCAAGCAAAGGACTTGTACTAATTAAAAATAGAAATAAAATACTCGGACATTAATTATCTGAAATAATACTGGTTAAATTTTAAGCAAAAAAATTTGCAAGTAATTAAAGATGTGGAATTAAATATTCGAACATCATTATATTAAACAATGAATAATTAATCGCATCATTAATTAATATTAAAACTTTCATCTATCTTTAATCTTATTTCATATTATTATTGGTTCATAAATGTATGATTGTTTAATTCACATAGATAACATTTGGGAATGATAAAATTATTAGTCATTATTTGTTCATTTTATTCATTAATATTAATTAATTACTAATCAACCTGATCGATGAAATGCTTATCATATCTTATCTTTTACCTGGTCGTACTTTACCCAAAGCTTCCAAATTACAACTGATATAATGTGATGAATCACCATTAGCTGTTGTATCAGATAAACCCCAACTTGCTAATCCGGTTAGCAGTGAATATAAGAACTGAAATTTCTTTTTTTTTTTTTTTTTTCAACTTAAATTAATAAAATTTAAATAATTTTAGAAAAGAAAATTTCAAATTTTTCTATTTTTCAAGACTGGAAAAATATTTGAATTTATTGAGATAAAAAATTAAACATTATCCATTTAATAATATTATGATATTATTGTATTTGTTTGTATAAATTGAAAACTGAAAACCAAATTCGATTAAAAATTGCAGAAAATAATATAAATTTTAAATAACAGCAATAATAATAAAGAATAATTCTCTTAAATAAAGAAGAAAATGTTGTTTTTAAGTATATATCATTTAAGTACACAAAATTGAAAATGAAATGAAATAATTGATGGGAATGAAATTGAAAAGAAATCTTTAATTATATTCATTATTTCATTTTTTCTTCTCCTTTTTTCAAAATTTTAATCGAACTGCCCATCCTTATTGTCGATTAAATCCAATAAAATGATTGGAGAAATAACTTTTTCATTTTGGAAAAAGTATTAGAAAAAATGCACCATTAAATATAGTTTTTCTTTTTCTAATAAAATCAACTTTTTTAACTAATTTTGCTTTTTAGAAAAAAAATAAATAAATATGATCTATACTGAATTTAAGGAAATAATAATGATTCTGAAGTACTTAAAAATTTTACGTAAAATGAAAAACTAAAATTTATTCGTTTTTTTTTTTTTTTTTGCGCCATTTTCCAAATGCTATAAAATTGAACAAATACTGATAAGAATAATAAAGAAATAATGATAAAGATAATGATAAAATGACTTGGATGAAATTGTTAATGCTAATAATAATATTAATGATAATAAAACATAATTAAAACAGTCATCAAATTTCATCAAGTTACTGATAATAATAATAACTATGACAGAAGCAAAAAGGAAAAAAGCGATGATAAAAATCAGGATAGTAATCACTTTTGATTATACTGATTATCGAATTGATATCAGTATGAAATTTCACGAGGAATATGAATTTAATATGCAAAATATAAAACAAAGAGCAAATTAGAAATCATATCAATTATGGATCATATTAAAGCGAAAAGGAAATTCCTCAATATTTACTTTCTGACATTCTATGAAATACATCAAGAAATTGGAAATCAATTTATAAATCATCTTAATCACAGTTATATAGATTAAATAAATAATAAGTATCATTTATCTAATCGAATTATTTCAATTAAATGAAAGGAAAAAAAACGATACAATAAAAACCATTCAAATATCTGATATAATAAAAAATAGAATATTGAAATTATTTATATATCTGATA
>HG738139.1:1291360-1449030 GCA_000499405.2 Onchocerca volvulus | reverse complement strand
AAAAAAAAAAAAAAAAAAAAAAGTTTTTGGAAATTTTTCAAAAGAAAAAAAAAAAGATTCTTTCAATTTCAATCTAGTTGCGTTAAATTTAGACCTTAAATTGATGTACTATTTTTAATTCTTCAATAAATGGCATAAAAATCAGAGTGATTGTTACATTTCCAATTATTGTTGTCGTATTTGAATTGTTGCAACAATAAAATTGAATTGTTGCAACAATAAAATTGCACATAAAAATAACCAAAATTGAAGGATGTCAAGATGTAAAAGAAAAACTGCTTTTTTTCTTCGCCAGTTATTACCGATCTTTGAAAAATTACGAATTTAGAAAAGTAAGAAGAATAATTTTACTATAAAATATGAAATAATAAGAACTGAGGGAAAAAAAAAATTAAGGAACAAAATTTGATTGTTGTTTGAGATAAATCTACATTCAATCAAAATTTATTTCTTAAATTTTTGAATGTTACAAATTGAAAGATTCCGATTTGCTATATAAGATAACAAATGTCTAATTTGAAATTAGGCTAAAAAGGCTCAATTTCATTTCAGGCTAACAAGTGCCTGATTCATGTTAAGCTAGAAGTTGTGTGATTTGATATTAGGCTAGAAGATATCCGGTTTGATACCAAACTGGAAGGCTCAATTATATCAAGCTATTAGATGTCAGATTCGATAGACTGAACAGTTGGCCATTAGATTACTATTATTTTGAATGTTACATTTAGTAAATTTTATTGAATTCATCTACCAAAGAAAAAAAAATGTTATCATATCATTTGTTGCACGTAAAATTGTTGTTTCGCAAATTTCCTAGTCCAGAATGAAAAATATGTTTGCAATGAAATTTTGATTGAAAATTAACAGTTCTCTCCATTTAACATTTCTAGCTGAGAAGTGAAAAGTGGAAATAAAAATTGCTAATTTAACTAAAATTTTTCAACAAAAATGTTTGTTTTTTTTCCTTTTTTTTTTCTATTCTGCTCGTTGAAATTGTACTATAAATAGAATGCTAAATGTCGAAAATTGCTTAGCCGAAATACTTCGACAGTCAAAAAAAAAAAAAGAAATTACATTTAATTTCCTGTTTTTTTTTTTTTTTCCCAAATTCTCCCTTAACTAGCATGAGTCATTTCATGGATGGTTGTTGTTGACAAAAAATTAAAATAGATGATTTTTCGAATGAAAAATAAATGAATGAGCCGAAAAATGAAATGTGAAAACTTTTAATCATTTTAAAAACTGTTTGCTTTTTCCCTCATTCAAATATTTCGAAAATGGTTGTTGAATGCAAAAGTAGTTCACCATAAAATTGAATATTCAAAAAAAAAAAAATTAAAATTATTTTGATCCCAAGTCTTTTCTAAAATTTGAATGAATTACATCATGAATTTTTATAGACTGTTGACAGAAAATTGAAACAGTAATTTTAATTTTCAAAACTTCTTTACGTTCTTTCTTTCATTGAAAAATTTTCAATCTTACGAAAAATTTCTGATTTCGAAGAAGATGTGATAAAAATAGTTTAAGAAAATAATCAAATTTCATGTTCGTTTTTCTTACGAATTTAACAAATATCATTATTACAAAAAAAAAAGCAAACAAAAGTCTCACTTCAAAATGATATCTTTATTTCTCATTTTCATTTTTTTAAATTTCACAATTTTTATTTTTCTGCAATTATTTTTTAAACTTTAATTATCCATTTCATGAAACAAATAATATGAATAGAATTAATTTGTCATTTAATGGATGCTTTTAAAAGATTTAAATTTTAAGCCTATCATGTAAACAAAGTGTAATAAGCGTAAAAATATGACAAAATTTTTTTAAAAAAGAACTTAAAAAAGACGTAACAAATAATTAAAAAAATTATTTAACATGAAAGTAGCGTAAAATGAAATGAAACTCTTGACTCGTTCAAATTAAGGTTAATGATCCATCGAATTGGGAGAGAAAGAAAAGGAGAAGAGATTAAATTTATGAAATATTTGACATCATTCGTTAACTTCCCAATTTCATTTGGTAAAACTATTTCTGATGGATTTAATAAAATACAAATTATTATAATACATAAAAATTTTGCAAACAATTCTTGTTTGTTTTATTTCACTATAATTATGTTGAAAAAAAAATTGTATAATGGAAACTTGTATAATAAAGTATGCAATAAAATTTTATAGTAAAAACTTTTTTTAAGAAAAAATTTCTCTTCTTTATTTCATTAAAATTATGCAGAGAAAATTATATAATTAATTTATATAACGAAAATAAGAAATTGTGTAATAAAAAATATTTCGCTGCAGAAAAAAATAAAAAAAAAAAATCATTAATGAAATTTGAGTAAAAAGGACAATTGTTCATATTTTTGTAAAAAAATTGTTTACTTGATTATAGAAGTAGTAAATTTGAATAATGTCAATTGCAAATTCTTTTTTCTTTTAACTCAAATTGAAATTCGAATTAAAACTGAATCTTTTTTTTTTCTTTCCAAAATGGTAAACATTTAAATGAAATGACAAGATAGAAATAAAGAAAATTTTTGAAGAAAATAGTATATTATTTAAAACATTAATATAGAAATTTTAACAATTCTATTACCAAAGTAGATATTTTTTTTTTTTTTTTAAATCTATCTTTTTACTATTTACCGAAAAATATTATTTTTAATTAATGTTATCAACAAAGTTTTTAGTTTCATTTAACCAATTTAATGATGTTAATTAGCTAAGTTATTCATGAAACTGATGTAAATAAATTACATATTAATACAATTCACTAATTAAACTACCAGTAGATTAATTACTACTAAAATACATAACATTTCTAAATGCAATTAATAAACTGAATATACGAGAATAATTATATGAACATCAATAAATTCTATTTAGAACTACTTTATTCTTTTTGCAATTTATAATTTGATTTTAGCACTTTTTTTTTAAATTTTAAATCGTCTAGGAATGGATCCGGTTATCCAGAAAAAAATTAAATTTATTCTTGGATAATTTGAAATCGAAAATCGAATAAAACAACGATTATCGGGAAAAAAAAGTCCCGAATAAAGTAAACTTATCTGAAATCTAGGTAAAATAATCAGTCTTGAATGAAATGTAAGCATGAATCAAACGATGAGTTAAAGTATAAATTTTCCGCTCAAGTGCTATCCATTTTCAGGGCTAATTAAGTTAATTTGCAGATTCTATTTATTTTTCTATTAAAAAAAAAAAAAAAAAGAAGAAGAAAACTTACCAAAGTGTAAAATGCAATAAGAACAGTAGCCAAGGATAAACCACAACAAAAGCAACTCCTGATTTGTACTTCAACTTTCGCCATCGAAAACTCACCTCTAATTAAACAGTCTTTATTAATTATTACACCTAAAATTAAATTATCGACTAAATAGCGAAATTCATATGATAATTTTTTCGTTATTTTCCTATTTTGTAGAAAAAAAAAAGAAGAAATTTCTTTTCTTTTCATTTTCCTATCCTTTCTTTTTCTCTCCTTTTTTTGGCGAAAAAAAAAGTCAACAAAATACCAAAGAAGATATTTTGTACAATTTTCATTCTAACTGGAAAAAGATCATACAGATGAAATGAAACTATCAAAATGAGAAGATAAAGATTGGAAGAGATGATAATGATGATGATGATGATGATGATGATGATAATGGCAACAAATGACGATGATGACCAGTTCTGATTGTAACAGGAATGAATTAATACAAGAGGAAGAGGTGGAGAAGAAGGAAAAGTTGAAGAAATGCGGACAAACAAAAACCGGTAGAAATTATGGAACTGATTGATATAAATGACAAAAAGCAAATGCGAAATACATTACACTTGTTTCTGCTATTTAAACTACTAAATTTTGATATTTTATCAGCATCAATTCAACAATTACGATCAATCGATAACAAATGATAAACATAATTCAAAATCTAATCTAACCGTCACTATTTCCCAAACATCAAACGATTGATGAGTCAATTAAGTGTTTCAAGGACATACAATTTACACAATACATCCATATGTATATGTATGCACAAACACACACATACACATACACATACACACAGACACATACACACACAGACACACACACGCAAACATATACATACATGCAGTATTGCGATCATATAGTTGAACTAAATTAATTCATCGAACATAATTTTTATTGTTATTATGATACATGCACACTCGCTCATGCTACCACTCATATCCACGTCACACCCACCCACTCACATCCACGTCACGCCCACGCACTTATATCCATGTTACACGCATCCACTCATATCTATTCTCGTCCATTCATATCTACCTACGCAAATATATGCATCTATGCAAAGATGTGCCATTTTAGCGCTTATCATGCAATTTGGAATCAGAAAAAATAAATTTGACGAAAAGTGATATTAAAAAATAGCCAAATTTAAAAAAAAAAAAAAAAATGCTACTTCAGCATGTCAATCTGAAACTGACGTATAAATTGACATATATAAACGCATGAAAATATATGGATAGAAATCCATATAAATTTGTATATTATTGCAATACTAACATAATAGAAATTATATGTGGAAATGAAATACAATACAAAGTGATAGGGAAAATATCATCCATGAGATAATATTTTTAGAGTCTAAATCAATGAGACATATATCTGATATAAGAGATGAGAAAGTTTAAGATAAATTAATGTAACTGAAATTTCAAATTAAAATATCAGCAAAAAAATTTTAGTTGATCATTTGAATAAATTAATCATCAATTTTTGCTGATTGATTGAATAAAAAATTATTTTTAAGAGTTATTTGCCTTAAATGATTTAAAAAAATTTCCAAATATTTGGTTTATTAATGACTTGAATAGAATTTCATAAAAAATTCATCCGCAAAACTGTTGATTTATTCGCTTGTTAGCCTACTTATACATTCATTTACTTATTTGCTTTGAAAATATCGAATTAATTTCAATTAAAAATAAGATAAAATATTTCAAACAATTTCTATTTCCATTTCAATTCGATTATCATTAGGAGTTTGTTTGAAATTGTTTCACACCGAAAATATAACATTTGAAAATGACCATCCAATGTAATTATCTTCTTGCTATCGTATTTTCAATAATCAAATATTCTCGTTATTTTATTGATTTATTATTCATTTCTTATTTCATCTCAAGTTATATCTATTTTTGATCTATTTTTCTTGTATCTGAATTTTCGATAATTTTTCATTTAATTTATTTGAGTAGCTTGATCTTAAGTTTCATTTTGATTTTATTTATTTATTTTCAATTAGTTTTTTTCCCCCAAAATTTCAATCACTCTTGATCATTTTCCGTACTATTTCAAATTGTCTCTTCGGAAAGAATGTTGAAAAAAATGAATAAAAAACGAAAAGAAAAAGAAGGAGAAGGAAATTATATAAAACTTGAAAAAAATTTTTTTTCTCCGATATTTAAAAAAAAAAATTTTTTTTTGATCTTATGTTTCATATTTTTCAAGTATTTTTATGGTATATATTATTAATAACATTATTTAAAATGTATGATAATAAAGTAAGTACAATTTGATTTTTTTATTATTTGCTGTCTCTGGCCACGTTCCGCATGGTCGGTCCAGTTCATCTATATAAATAAAAATATTCGATCAAACCTTTACCTGTCCTACCTATGACAGGTAAAGAAAATTGGATATATCTATATAGAAATATGCGCCTATTCGAATGCAACGTTGTTTCAAAATTTCCAATCAATCGATGAAGAACTTAAAACATTGTATCAAAAGCCACAAAACATTCATATTTTTATTTATATAGATTATTTGTCGATATTTTTATCTAGCAGCGAATCAATGATTGATTGATCTCACCTTGTTTATCTGTTAATTGGAGCGTTTTGGCGGGAAACATGTTTATCCTTACGGAGAGGTTAAAAAAAAGAAAAAAATAGATTTATCTATATAGAAACACGCGCCTATTCGAATGAATGTTGTGTCAAAATTTCAAAGCAATCATCGATGAAGAACTTGCAACGTAGTGTCAAAAGCCACAAAACATTTTTATTTATATAAATTTCATCACTAAATTAAAGTAAAGAAAACAAACAAGTTGTGTCAACAAATGGATGTAAAAAGTAAACAAATGAATTACAGTAAGTAAGGTCGGGATAGATGTACTTTATTTTGCAACAGAATTAATAGTTTCATATATTTGAAAACTATAATTAAACTATAAATTTTTACATTTTTATTATGGTACTAACATTTATGTACTTACTATGATATTTTTTATTATTATGAAACATTGAAGATAAATCATAATAATCGTATTGTATTTGTATTTTTTATTGTTACAGTAACAATGATGGTAATATTTTTACCACGATATACTATCACAATAATGTTATTTATTGTATTTATTATTGTTGTTGATGATGATATTTTTACTGCAGTATTAATATTTATGTTATCATCATAATAATGTTATTATATTACACTTATTATTGTAACAGTGATGGTGTCAATATTTTTATTACAATATAAACATTTATGTTACTATAAATTAATAGTATTTATATTTTTTATTATTACAGATAATGACAATATTTCTTCTATGATAATATTGTTAATATTATTATTATAATTCTGACTTTTTTTGCGGTCATTTATGATATTAGTTTTATCTAAAAGTGATCAATTGAGAAGGTAGAAATTTTCTCTGTTTTCTAATTGGAAAACTTATGAAATAAAATAACTGCAATAATTATGATAATTTGATAACTATAAATTCCGACCCATTAAGTTCGATCTCGATCATTGCTTAGAATTGTCATAAATTTCGATTTACCGAACTTCACTTGAATCATTAACGCTTGTTAATCGAAAATGAAGAAAAGAATAAAAATGAACTTCCAAAATAAAAAATGAATTGCTTCCCAATTCCCCTTCTTTGCTAATTTCCGAAAAATTAAGATGAGATTAAAAATGTTCCAAATCCAGTGAATGAAATGCAATATAGATAGGGAGGAAAAATAAGAGGGAAAGAGAAAGAGAAGGAAAGGAAAAGACACATGAATTAGTTAGGGAATGTTTAAAAATAGAATGTTTCGTAAGATTGATTATTTGAAATTTGTAGCGAAATGGATGGAAAGTATTTAAATTGAAAATTAGTTTCTTCTCAAATAGTATTAGATGAATATTTGTTGTGAATGATGGTGAAGAAATAACACATTTTGATGGATTTCCATTCTTTTCCAATCACTTGTCCCATTTCAGTATGTTCCATCATTTCATCATTTTAATTAACAAACCAAAAAACGGACTAATGATTCACAAATTTGTGCTTTGATTAATCAATTATTTGGAATATTAATTGACTAAATAAATAAATATATATATATATATATATATATATATGAGTTATTTATTTTTTTATCAGTGAAATTTTGGATAATCCAGATTAATTGATTTTTTTTTAATCTTAATTTAAGATTCTATTTTTTAAATTTCTTTCCCTTATTACTAATCTGTCTCTTATCAATTTTTGTTAACAATCGAAGAAAAAAAAACTGTCCTAATGTTTGATAGATAAATAGTTATGAATATTCTTTCCCATTTTATATCATTTTTTTACTGCATTTTTACCAATGCCTTGGGAACGGAATTGTTGTTTATGTTTCCATTCGTCTGTTATAGTTGTGATTTTTCCTTTTTTTTTTCTTTTTTTTTACATGAAATTAAATTAATTGAATGTTTTTTAGATAGCGGATTTTTGTAACAAAATACTAGATTGCGAAATTTCTGTGAAAGCGATTAGAAATTCTAAAGAAGAAATCAACAACAGATGTAAGGATGAATGCGGGCGATGGAAGTAATATTAACAAATTGTTAGTTATTGTGCTAAACGAATATTGAAGTTCCAATTCTCTTTTTTTTTTTTGTTAATTCGTTGCTATTTTTTCATAGGTTTTAGATGATAAATGAAAAATTTTTGCAAAATAATTCACTTTTAAAATTAAACGTATGATTATTTGGAATGAAAATTAGCAAATATGGAAGAATATGAAACTATTTGTAAATATTGCGGATATTCCATTTAGTGTAGAAAATGGTCAATTGTTTTCATCGGTTTCCGGTTTTCGTCGTTTTTTACCGACGGATAAATCGATAAAGGGTATTCTTATCGGTGGATTTACTGGTGGTATTGAAATATGTATTACATTTCCAACGGAATATGTTAAAACGCAATTACAGTTAGATGAACGTTCAGCACATCCAATTTATAAAGTTAGTTTTTTTTTTCAAGTTCAAGTATATGGATTCGATTATTGTAGAAATCTTTCATTAGACAGATTTTCATATTAGAAATGATGTGAAAGTAATATTACTTTGTCTTTAATTATTTTAGGGTCCTATAGATTGTGTTAAAAAAACGGTGCAAACTAATGGATTCTTAGGATTATATCGAGGATTATCCATATTAGTCTACGGTTCTATTCCGAAATCAGCCCTTAGGTATGATTGAATTTCTTACTTTCTATAATTCAAATAGTAGTATGATGGTAATATCAAAATGAAATTACTGGTTGCATTTTCAGATTTGGAACATTTGAGTATTTGAAAGGATATGCCGTTGATTCGAATGGTAATCTTGCACCGATATGGCGACTGTTTTGTGGTTTTGGTGCAGGTAAAGATTTGTATAAATTTTCAAACTGTCTAAATATCAACATTCATGTTGATATTTGAATAATATACCAAAATTTGTTTAAACCTTTAACTGGTTTCAGAGCGGAAATTTAAACTACAAAATATTAGTGAAATTTGCATTGAAGTTTCAATTTTAACAAAATTAAAGAAAATATATTTTTACAGGTCTTTCGGAAGCGGTATTTGCTGTTACACCAATGGAAACGATTAAAGTGAAATTTATTCATGATCAGCAGTTGGCTAAACCAAAATTCAAAGGTTTTTTCGGTGGTTTGAAGACAATCCTGCAAACCGAAGGCTTCCGGGTTATAGACCTATCTCATATAGTTTATATCGCATTTATAAATGTGACAGATCTATTATTTTCTATTATTACAACATAATCTTTCGAAATGACAATATCAAGGAAGATTAACTGTATTGCAGGGCTTGTATCAGGGTGTCACAGCTACAATGGCGAAACAAGGTTCTAACCAGGCCATTCGATTTTTTGTGATGGAAACTCTGAAAGACTGGTAAAAATATTTATCATTTTTCTGTTACTTTAAATTTGATTTTTTATTTGTTTTGAATTCCATATAAACAACAAGTTATTCGAATTGAAATATTTATATTTATTATTACCTGATGGTGATGATATCAACACTTGCAAAAAACGACTGATAAATTATTGATGATAGGTATCGTGGAGGAGATAGTTCGAAGACGGTTAGTAAACCAGCTACGGCATTATTTGGTGCAATTGCTGGTGCATGTTCCGTGTATGGTAATACGCCAATTGATGTTGTGAAAACTCGAATGCAAGGTTTGGAAGCTAAAAAATATAAGAATACAATCAACTGCGCTTATCAAATTTTGAAGACCGAGGGATTCTTCGCGTAAGTTTTAATTTAATGCAAAAAATTCTGAAGTTATTCGGAACATGCCTGAATGTATAACAATGGAATGAGTTATCCCAATTTTGAGCAACAAATATTTCTTAACGGGATAGGCATTGTATGAAGATATTTCAGTACTGCAAGAATTTTACTTGTTATCTTATGAACTTTTAAGCATAACAATATCTTTTTATGACAGCATTATATCATATATAAAAGGAGAAAGATTTTTTTAAAAAAAGCCTTTGTACTTCATGTTTTATACTAGCCACATTTCCACATATCTAGCAAATTTTTTTGTTGAGTATTTGGATTATTTTTTTTCCTGTGTTATGAGTTAAATTTTATATTTAGATGTATTCATTTTAGATTTTACAAAGGTACTGTACCTCGGCTATGCCGTGTTTGTCTCGATGTCGCATTAACATTTACTTTATACGACTCAATCATGGAATATGCCAACAAATTATGGAAAACATAGCAAGAATTTTCAATCCTTCTTTTATATGTTTCAATATTCGTTACACATTGAAATCTTTCAAACTGAAATTCTGAAATTAAATGAGGAATTGAAATTATAGAGTGGACGAGAATTGGTTAAAAATGAATACGATGATTTTAAAATGGGATTTCCATTTTAAAAAAACCATGTGAGGTCGCCGACATCTCTTTTTTTGATTTATGAACTTCATCGTTCTGTTAATATGCGGAGATAGTTCAGTTCAGCATTTTTTATTTTTTCCATGATTACGATACATTTGTAATAATTTTTTTAGAATAATGCCTTATCAGAATAATGCCATTCCTCAGTGATCAATTTGACATAGCTTCAGTTGTGATACTTTTTTATACATATTTCTTCCAACTTGTTGAATATTTTTTATACATATTTCTTCTAACTTGTTGAATGTTTAGCCATAATAAAATGATCAAAAACTGTAAACCCTGTTTTAATTTATGAACTCCATCGCTGCGTTAATATACAAAGATTGTTCAATTCAAATAAAATACATAAAACTTTCATACAAATTTTATTTGAATAATACAATACCTCAACGATCAATTTGATACAGCAATGGTATATACTTCAATTGATATTTTATAGAATTCTTCCGACTTGTTAAATATGTATTTATAATAAAATGCACATGATCCAGAATTATAAATTCTTTATTTCACAGTACAAAACAAAAAACAATGAACAGAAAAAGGCGTGATAAGATTGTACACAACATAAACATCAACCGAATTTTCCTTTTTCCTCTTGTAAGTTCAACAAAATTTTGTTAATAATTTTTGTTCCTATTTATTAGCTACTGAAAATTAATGCCGGATATGGAAATTCGAATAGTCACTATACTATGGATTCAATTTCAAAAATTATAAGATCATGTAATTGTGAGCAAAATTTAAGTCGTGTCTGGAAAACCTTCATTTATGAAAATCGGAAAAAAAGAACTTAATCACGAATATGTCTTTTCTTTCCATTTCGGGTTTAACCGAATCTTAAGTTTGGACATAAAAGATTTTCAATATATAGCATTTTTACAATATTGAAGAAGAAACTTAATGAAATTCATGTGCATGTGCTGAAAGATGTTTGATCGCCAGTGAGATCGTATGAGATCCAACAGTTCTCGCTGTTACTTTTCCGAATAATTCTGCAAACCATATTGCTAGAACATGCTGACACTGAAACAGTTTTCGATGAGTTACCTACCATGAGATCGAATTTTGACAAATTAATAAAACAATAAATTGAAATCTTTACTTTAGTTCGTAGTTTTTCTTTCTTGTCCTACAAACATTTCTTGATTATTTTTAGATAATGATCTATCTTCAGTCCTGATCTTAGCAATCTATTACTGCTTTCTTTTATTTGATTCTATAGATCGTAACCTATCCGCAGTATTAAACTGCTTTAGTATGCTAATGTATTATCTGATAGCATGAAAATATAGTATTATCTTTTTTTTTTTCTAATCCAAATTTGTTTAGAAACAATTATTCAATCACTAATTGATTTATGCAAAATTCAACTTAATATGCAGGAAGTTAGTCTTAATGTTCTAATGTAAATTTGAGGTATTTTTTTACAAATAAAAATAATTAACGACAAAAATATTAAATTTAAACAACACAGAAATTAAGACAACAGAACAAAAAATATTGAATTTGTATGTATCAACAAAAGCACTTAAAATAATAAAGACGTTTTACATCTTAAAGGGAAAATTATAAGATAATTGCTCAAATTTATGTAACAAGTTCTATAGTTTTATGATGGTTCGTCATTATTTCTGGATCCTTCCCACTCGAAATATTTACACTTCTCAGGATTATTTCGATCTTTTGGACATGTCCAGAAAGCACGACCGTGATTTGGACCCTAGAAAGGAACCGAAATTAAGTTTAATAAGTTTCTTTGTACATTCTTTATACATCAATTTCATAAATTGTAATGCTGAAATTCTTTCTGCCTTATCATTAGATCTTGAAACTGGATCATTATAACCAATTTTCTCTGCATTAGCTAATGCTTCTTCCACCGAAGAACAGATAGAACTTTCAGGTTGTTTTAAATTAAGTTGCAAAACAAAATTCCTAAATCTCATACGATCTTCAGCAAGGTCTATAGAATCAAAAGATGCACCTAAGATATTAAAACTCCTTTCATTTAACGTTTTGGTTAATTTTAATTTTAAAGGCGTCTGACCACCTAGTTGGACTATAACACCCACCAGTGTGCCGTTTTCCAGCTCTTTACTTAGCATCTCAAGTACATCCTCTTCAGTCAATGAAATAAAATATAAACGATCAGCAGTATCATAATCAGTTGAAATAGTTTCAGGGTAACAATTAATCATTACTGTTTCAAAGAAATGCTACCTCGAAAGTGAAAATGCTTTTCAATTTGAAAGAATTTATTAAGGCAATTATTTAGACAACAAAAACTAGTTGCTTTGCATCACTGACCGCTTTTTATTATATTTTGTTAAACTAAATAATGAAAATCCCAGCAACTACCTCTTTTTTAACAATTAGACGTTTTGCTACTTGTCCACAAGAACACTGTCGTCTGTCTCCAGCTTTAACTCGATCTCTAGCACGATTATCACCTGCATTAGCTGTCCTTGTTCGCCTTCGTGTTCCAATATTGGTATGTAATATAGAGAGAGCTAAATGAAGTTTAAAAGTTTTTTGAATATTTCATTCAATTTGAAATTAAGGGCACAGAATATTTAACCGTAGATCGCACTAAACATGACAGGAGTTATATTCCTTTAATTTTTCAGCTTTTAAAAATCTCATGAATTTACCTATAAATTAAAAAATCAAATAGTTGTGTATATGATCAGAAAAGCAGAAAAGTTAATTTAAGAAGAATGAGTAGAAACTAATATACTAAATGAGTTTACAAAAAGTCTCACTACTCCAATTCAGCAAGAATTAAAACTAAGAGCCTCTAAGACTAACAAAACTAACATTTTAAACTAGAGATAGCATTTTGAACTCTTAATAAAAATTGCAAGTGAAATTTAGAAAAAAAAAATACATGAAAGAAGATCAATATCACTAGCATTAGCTGTCGCCACTTGTTCCTCATTAATAACCGTCTTGGAAACCGATCGATTAACAGCACGATTTCCCGATTTGCTACCTCTACCACGCCTTGTAGAAGTACTATTTCTTGGTGTTAAAGAAGAACGATTGGTTGTCACGGACGTGTTATTGGTTGGTGGCAGATTATTTCTCTGTTGATTTTCCGGTATCGTCATCACAGGATGATTTTCACGCTGATTCAAATACTGATGCAAGGCATTCGACAGCATTTGGACTTTATTTTCTGCTTGTTCAAATATTGCTCGATATTTAGCAGTCTGTTCTTTTAGCACGTCATTCTTATTCCTGAAAGATTCTTTCAACAAATTTTTCAAGTACAGTTAAATTTAAAATTCTCAAAAGAAAGAAAAAGGATAACAATATCTCTCTTTCCCTATTTTAATTAAATCAAAACCTTTCAATCTTACTAATTTTTGTAATAAAAAAATCAAAGAAATGCAGCGCATTTTTTTCCAATCAAAAACTAATTCAGGCAATAATTTTCATATAAATATTTTGAAAATAATCACGAAGTATTGAAAGAAGGCTCAACCTCGAAAAGTGGGAATCTTTTTTCTTCATTATAATATACAAATTGAAAACCAAATAAAAAAGAAAAAAATGACCTTTGTCCAAGACAAATAAGTTTCAATTGTGACTCCAAGTCAGCACGCATATGAGGTTTACTCATAGCATAACCCATCCGATCATATCCATCAACAAGTGCTAACCCGATATAGCCCGGAACGAATCGCCCATCGTTATTCAGACGGGCATATTGACGTGTTTTAATTGTTTCAATATGTTCCGCATGCGTAGCATCCGTCCCAATACCATATTTGTCCATCAGTGCAATCAAATCAGCTGCAATAAGAAACACAATATATGTAAGTTGGAATTTCAGTAATTCAATAATTTAATTTATGGGAAAATAAATGAGAGAGAATGCATTGAGAGCATATATAATAGTACCTTCATTAAGCAACTGTGGTGGTTGTGTTTGTCCTTCAGTTATTTGCAACTGATAGTCGGTGAGTAATTCATTTTCATGATAGGAAGGCAGAATTTTATCACCCCACTTGTCATATTTATAAACATTTAGATAGCCATAATCTTCAATTATAAGACCTGATGCCATAAAATTTTCGTTGCCCACACGAACCTAAATTATAAGAAAAAATCAAGATTTGGACAAATCAAAAATATTTATATAATAAAACTAACTATGCAATATAATTATATCCCAGATTACCTGAACTTTAGTTTCTTGTCCATTTGCATCGAAAGAAAGGCAAGCGAGAAAATGTCGCACGATGAATTCGTATAGCGACCATTCCAGTCCGACCAATTCATTTGGTGTAGCAAATTTTAACGGATGAATCGGAGGATGTGCTCCATCGGTTTTTGAACCATTTCTTGGATTCAATCCACGTGCAGCAACCTGCAAAAAAATTCAGCAGTTGTCAAATTTATCAATTAGGATCATCGGAATTGCTGTTATGAAAATTAGATTTGCTGCAAAAAACTGTAGTTTAGAACTTATTTGATAATATAATATGCAAAGATTGTCCTTTAGGATATTCCTCTTCAATGTTATCAAAATACTAATAACGCAACACATACATACATCTTTATGGAATCAGATTCACAGAAAATGATTCTAGATGAATACATATGTAGCAATGGATGATGTTAACAAGAAAATTTCGTCAAAAACATGTTTGTGTGTATGACGTTATCAGTAAGACGATGAAGAACAATAACCTTGAAAGACATGGATATACCGTATACTTCCTTTAAATCGTCCTCAGACATAAATTGCAGATTTTGAGTCATCTAACATCCTGGAACTAACCTCTTGCGCAAAATCTCCCCATTCTCCGCTTACTGTTTGTTGTTGTACATAAATGTTCAAATCCATATCTTTGGAAAACTTATTTGTTTCTGTTCGTGGATATGATATATAACCTATAAAAGTAGCTTTTAGAGACAGGAATAAAAAACAAAAAATTCAAATAGTCATGTTAGGAAATAAAATTTCAGAAAATAGGGATTTGATTCCACGAAAAAGACAATGAAGAAAAACACCTTTATTATATAATCGTTCGGCCACAAGCATTGTCTCTTTGGCACTGAATTTCAATTTTCGTACTGCTAATTTCTCAAGTTCAACAGTATCAAGTGCAACAGGTCTCCATTTGCTTTTCGGTTTCTTTATTACCGATAACACTCGGGCTTCTCTTGCTTCTTCACAATCGTCTAGGAATACCTCAACATCATATATCATTGATTTATATGGATGCATTTCAATATTTGTCCTAAAAAATATGGATAAAGATGAGCCTAATAATTGGAATAGAATTCATTTTCTATTGCTCATATCGGTACAAAACACAGAAGGAGAATACTTGGACAATATCACGATCAAAAAGCCTTTGACGTCCCCAAACAAATTCAATCATAATATCGTCTCGCTTATGCTTCATTGAAATCTTCCAGAATGTTTCCGAAATGAATTCTTTGATGGCTTGATAACGCTCCACAATGAATCCTAATGTTGGAAATTGGCAGGAACCATAACTGACCACACCTTTATCCCGAAATATGTCAGCAAAATTATTTCTGGAATTTATTGGGATTGTAATATTTAAATATATTAACGACAGATAAGCCAATCATGATCAAATGGCAACTGAAACAAAATTTCTTAAACAAAAAAGAAACCTCAAATGAAGGGTCTGTAGCCGCGTAAATGCTGCACCAATTCGTAAATCTAATTCTGAACTGAAATGAGCAGAACTTATTCGCAAATTTTAAAGAAGAAAAGAAAGAAAATTCAATAAGTTCTGTTAATAATGGAGAAAAAATTCACATCTTAAACAATTAAAAACACGAACCGACATTCAACAGCATCTATCAAGCGTTGATCCAACCGAACCAAATTATTCAGTGCACGATTAATAGCTGTATTTGTAATTTCAGAAAATCGAGCCCGATAGACATCTAAATTACGCTTAACTTGTGTACATACAGTAACCACTTCAGCTCCAATAGCTTCACCTTCTCGATCACAATCGGTCCATATGACAAGCAGCTGAAGGAATGAAAACAATTAACAAAATATTTTGAAATTTAGAACAATAAACAAATACTTTACATTTTTAAAGCATCACCTAACTTTTCTGATTAGAAATTACTGACTTTTCCACAATTGATCTCTAAAATTATCACCAGTACCCGAAAACAAACGACTATAAGCCAAACAGATATTTTAGACAACATTTGGGATCAATAATTAATATCAAGAAAAAAAATAGTTTTTTGAAACAAATAAGTACCATAATTAAAATATAATTAAAACTTGCATCAGATTTTCGTATCTCTTCGATTAATGTAGTCCTGATATCTTCCATTCCCGGAATGATATTTTTCTGGATATTTACATCGAATAGTACTTTGATTGGGGTCTCAGTCCAATTTTTGAAAGATGCTGGAAATTCATGCTGAAGCAAATGACCAGAAACACTTGTCATTGCAACGTGACAACCTGCGTTTTCTAAAAATTGATTTGAATATTTTAATATTAATTTGTTATCTACTTTTTCCTGATTTTGTTCATTTTCTTTTAAAAATTTTAGGCAGAGATTTTTTTTTATATCCTTATATTTCAGCTTAACTATAAAATCTAGCGAATGAAGAGATGATTTATACATAAAATTAGAAATACATCATTATGCAGCCATATGTCAAAATAACAATGATTAAATTTCATTCATTTTTTTTCTTTAAGAAAGTATTATATCACTGAACATGGACAAATATTAGCAATAAGATGTTCTTGTATGCAAGTAAATAAATAAATAAATAATGACTTACGTCCTACATTCGCAGTAAATTGAAAAATTTTATTGAAACGACTAGGGCCATCATGTCGTGTTGAAGTACCACGTGATAATATTGCTGCAATACTCTTGGCTGCATCATTTTTCTCGGCCACAAATAGAGCACGCATAGATATATTCAAATCTGAAATGATGTAAAGAAAAATTTCACATAAAATATACGGTACTATATTCAACAAATATTCAAAACTTAATAAATATCATTTAAAATTACAAAAGAAATCTCCAAGGTACCTTAAGATATGCTTCCAAATTTTTATATGCTTACCAATATTTCCAAAAGATGCTTTTATTTTTCATAAACTATTGTATTTAGTATTTCATTAGTGAATTTGCCATCCACTCATTTTGTGCAACACTGGTATGATTGTA
Organism: Onchocerca volvulus; assembly: GCA_000499405.2. Taxonomy (NCBI): domain Eukaryota; kingdom Metazoa; phylum Nematoda; class Chromadorea; order Rhabditida; family Onchocercidae; genus Onchocerca; species Onchocerca volvulus. The sequence continues at coordinate 1,431,560 of HG738139.1, read as the reverse complement.
TGGCTGGTACGGATAAACATTAGTCTTTTTTCAAAAAAAAAAAAAAAAACCGGAATCCAAACTGCTCCGTATTAATCAATCCATCTCGATAATCAGTTACTGATATTATGATTGAATAGATAAACTTTTCTTTAAAATGTTCGAAGTCCATTAATTGAAGATGAAAAATGAATACAAGAATAGGAAATTAATTAAAAAACCGAAAAAAAAAATTTTAACAAACATAACCAGTAATACGACAAGATTTTTATTCATTGAAAGCAACAGTTGAAGTATTAAAAGAAAAAAAAAACTGAAATGCATGAAAGAATGATTGCTCAGCAGAACCAATTAGTAACTTTTATACAGAACATAATAAATTATGCATACAAAAATTACTGTATGTAACAAAATGCTGAAATAATAGAATGAGACATAAACAATTTTGTTTAATCTGTTAATTAACAACCTTTTTTTTTTGAATTTAAAAACACTACCACAACAATATTCTCTCGCTAATTTTCGTTTTTATTTTCATAAGAATGATAACAAATTATTCAATTTAAATGAATTCTCTTAAAAAAAATTAGTAAATTTGAAAATAATTCAACACAAACTTACCGTAAAGGATCGTTGCTTCTTGATAACTGAAAAGAATAATCATTAAAGGACGGAAATTACTAATATGAAACAACAATATCTCAAATAGTAAAGTCAGAGAATATCTTTTTGGTTTAAACAGAGTTACCTACGGCTTTGTCTTCAAAAACCTCCTTAATGAATATTTCCTTTACTTTTGAAATTTTTCGCTTTTTCTTCTGTTTTTAAAGCAACAATTTGATCTTGGTGTTTCATATTTATTGATAAGCATTTAGGCTACAGCAAAAAAAGTTGATCTGTTATGACAATTTTTAGAGATCTTTAAAGCGTCATCCATTTCAAATAGAATAATTGCATTTTCATCAGATCTAATTAAATTTATTCGAAACTTGAAAGAATCCATACTTGATGATACTACACTGAAACTATCTACAACCAAAATAATATTAAAATGAATATCTTCTAAATATCATTCTTGATAAAACTCCATTTTTCTTATATATTTAGTAATGATTGCCATAAAATCTATGTAGCAACAATAATAAAAACTAGTAAATCTAAATAATAGGATATCTAACCTATGTTCATCCATAAAAATATACAGTTTATTTTAACTTACTGTTTATCATCAAAAAAAAAAAAAAAAAGAAATATCATAACTGATTCTGCATAAAATATACGACAAAATTTCACAGTTATTTTGCTGAATATGTAAATAACTGATAAATTAACATACCATCATGAAGGAAGTATGAACACTGGCAATAATTAACTGTTGGGAGACAGGTATAGGTAGACTGAGAATGAGTTCCGGATACCTGAATAAAATAAGCGTAATTTGTCGAAAGTAGATTGAGTTATTATTGACGTTATTTCCCGGTGTATAGCTATTTTGTATAATTATAGTTCCTTTTTTTTTTCCGATCAATTTTATCAAAGCACCATTTCAATTTGGAAAAATATGAATTTGTAATTTTAACTTTTACAACTAAACAGCTAACATAAATAACTTTCATCCCCTTTTTATTCTCCTGACTTACTTCATATATACTTCGACCATGGACAGGATCTTTGAGTAAGTAAACACTGTCGTTATCTGCTAAAGATACCGCTTCTAATACAATGTTTCCGAAACATCGACAAATTCTGCAAAACAAAAAAATAAAAAAAAAAAAGGAAAGAATAATGCATTGCAAATGAAACAATTATTTGTCAATGAATACAGCAAAGAAGTAGTATAACTATCTCGTTTCGAATTGATACTTGCTTCTTGAATTCACTGAATACCAAACGAATTTTTTCCCCCAACGAATAAATAAACTGCCGAAAAGTAATTTTTTTTATAGCTTACTTAAATGAAGCATGTAAGTGATACAAAAATTCAACTCACGGTTCTAAAATATCTAATAAAGACTTTGAATTTGATGGATCATTACGATATTCTTTAGCTTCTTTCGCAATACTTGCGGATAATTCACGCATTATCAGCCGAATTCGTGATGCTTGCAGCAATCGATCCGTTTCATTATCTAACCTAACCAAATCGCTCATGCAAAATGATCTTCAAACAAAAAAGTTTTTCCAAATCATTTGAAACAAAAGTTAAAACAAAATTGAAACTCACTGATTAAACAGTTTTAAGATTTTATATATATATATATATATATTCACACACACAAAAAAAAAGAATGCCTGCATTGAAGTCAATGTATCCAATAATTTGGGCTAAAGAAGTTTAAGGAATCAATCAACAATATCATAATATGTGGCACCATAAATTCTGATACGATAATTTTTGATAAGTTGTTGTTGGGCTTTAATTTTCCAGAAAAAAATAAAGATTTGGATTCTAATATAGTTTATTGATGTAAACATACATGCAAAAACATATAAACATTAATTAAGCAGTTTCAGGATTTATATATTTACAAAGTAAGTAAAGGAAGAACAGGTATATCAATTGATTGTCTATTCTCATCACTATTTTCCAATTCATCATTTGTCTTCTCTTTCACCTATAACAGTAACGATCACAAATATCGGTAATCCAATTCCCTAGACTACCAATTTTTTTCGAATCAATATTACTTATGTTCCAATATATCATTTTCTCACTTTCGAAAAAATATTTTAAAGACAAATTCCGTTTCATTCTCCACTCGTATTAATAAAACAAATCTCACAATTCTTTCATTTTACAAAAGCAATGAAAGCTCATTCTCCAAAATATTCAAAAACAAGAACTTACCATATCTCTATTTTCTATATCTGCCGGAGAAATTCCATAATGATGGTCTATTTTTTCACCTTCTTCAATGGTACCCATTTCAATATCATCAATGATAACGCTATACTCATCTCTTCTATATCGTGATTTTCGTTCTCGTGGTCCTTAATAAAAAAGTTCAAAGGATATTTCAAAGGAAATTATTTATTAATCCTCATTAATCTTGTAACATTATTCAAATCATATAACTGACAAGAACAAAAATATCCCTAATATTCTACTTCATTTCCCGTATTGATTTGATTTTTATTGACATTATTCATGCCTGACAGTAGACACAGTTCCAGTAAAGCCAAAAAATTCACAGTTGAAATTTTTCTTTTTTTTTTTTTTTGAAGGTTACATGTATACCTCGTCTTTCTCCTTCTCTAACATGATTGTTAGTAATATGACGATCAAGATTACGTTTAGTAATACAGCAATAAGAACATTTTGGGCACGAATAAGGTTTTTCACCCGTATGTGCTCTGAAAAGAAAACAAAAATAAGTAAATCCGCAATTTAATGACAAATAAAATATTCCCCAAATTTTTAACAGTTTTACACAAAAATTCCCGGTATTTTCTCAGATTCCAAAGGATAATTTTTTACCTGATATGAACTTTCAATGCAGATGTTGTTCGGAATCGTTTTTGACAATATGTACAAATAAAAGGCAATTCACCAGTATGTATTCGATAATGAGTACCAAAATTATGTCGATAAAGTACCAGACCGCATTTAGGACACTCCATTTTCGACCGATAAGCGTCATCTTCATCAGCATTTGCTAGTGCTCCAATTATTTTCCTTTTGACATTGGATGTATTGGATCGGTAGGTACCTAAATTGAAATCATTCAATAATTTATTACTTCGAAATCACAAGCAATCCTCGCACTATGCAATCTTAAAAACATTCTAACAATTTTTCAAACAAATGGACAAAAAATGAAATAAGGAAAGTAGTATAGAATATTTAAAGCTATATTATATAATAAGTTCCTTACATTACATGGAATTTTGAAAAATATGAAACCTTGAGAACTATAATCACGGCCATCATTTCTGTTAGTATCGCCTCCTAGCCCATAAAGTCTTTCAATTGATACATAAATCTTCAGTCCACTAGAACTTTGTAATACCCGTGCATTTTCCAAGTCAAAGGATATTTTCTGGGACCTGCAATAATTGATTTTATTCATTCAAACGAAGCAACTATCTCATGAAACCTCAAAAATTACTGCTTTATGAAATATAAAAATCTATTTCTAAAAAATTTCACTTTACAGCAATTAAGCATGCAAAAAATCTTCCAGAAGATAACCAATATCGTTGTTCCGATTCCGACATAGACATGAATGAAATGGGTGTTGTTTTTGACGTTTCTGCTGCTGTCATTATTTCTTTTTTTTTTTCTCTCGAACATTCCGTTTTACATTTCGCTGAAAGCGAGAGATTTGTCGATCTTGAAGAGCTCGTTGAAGCATTTGTCTCTGGTATCAAAATTGGAGGATCATCTACCTAAGAAAAGGAAAATTAATTTGAAAATAAGGGATGTGAAGATGGTTATTGAATTTACCACAAAATATTTATATTTTTAGCTGAAGAAAACTTGTATTTACCGAAAAATCTGTTGCCTATAAACAACAAACCATTTAAAAAAAAAAGAAAAAATAAGAAAGGAAAATGAGGAAGATGGACTTGATTATATAATATAAATTGTGAGAATTTTAATCCTATCATTTTACGCGTAAGTAAGTTTTGATATATTGATGTTTTTGCAATGTTTTATATGTAAATGATTCTTTTGGAGACAGATGTTTAGGAATCATGAAACTTTAAAGGACAAACATACTTTGACCGTAATTCCAGCATGTGCAGTAGCAGAAAAGACATTAGCTTGCTCTGTGAGCGACGGTATATTCGAAAATACATTGTTAGCTTCATTTTCAAATGATTCAACAACGCATACTTCTGAATGTAAATATAATTCTTGCAACGTTTGAAATCGTTTATAGCATTCGGCACATAATAATGGATGACGTGAATTTCGAACTGGAATGTGTACAAATTCACATTGTTTGTTCGATTCAGGCATTCTAAAATTTGAAGAAAATTTTTTTGAAATAGATTATCATATCATAAGATGAAATTAGAGACAAAACTAACAAATATAATGCAATCATAAACAACGATAAAGAGATTATTGGAATTGTCATTCTTCTATATCTCTGGCTAGTATGAAATCTGATCAAATATTTCTGAATAATCCAGAAAATCAATTATAAGCATTGCATATAAATATTTGCTAATGAAGTATTGTAGCAAATAATTTTGTACACACATTCTTTTTAAAATCTCTCTTCTTTTATGCGTTTAGAACTAATTTTACACAATTTTTTTCCTTTCCATTATCGTACTATTAATTATATTTTTCTAGTCGGTCCCTTCAGAGAAAAAGTCCCATACTAAACTCTGGAAGTAACTAAATCGATTGATTGCAGTACGAAATTCATATATTTGTATTTTCCAAATAACATTCTGTACACTTTTACATCAATCATCCCTATAAAAAAATCTACCATATCCCTAATCAATATGTTTCGAATTACTCCCTGTACATAGGAGCTGACAATTTCCCTATGTTTTTATTACACTAAGTGCACTATCCAGTTGTTCTTTACAACTCTTCACACAAGCAAATAAAGCTCTCCAATCAAAATATCTCATTTTCATGTCCAATCATTATACGATACTTTCCATCATTATAACATAATTTGAACAGCTTCATCTCATACGATAATAAAGTCAAACAATTATTTCCAAAGGCAATAACAAACATTCCTATACTATTTCAATTCCGAACTTGCCAATAATATAAGCATTATGTCAATTTGAAATGGCTTTATCATTAATTATCACTAATAAATATGCAGTGCAGAAAATTATGCTACATTCGAATCCATGAAACATGAAGATATGTACTGAAATACTTTTTACAACAAATTATACTTTAACATTTCTTATTATTATATGATGTGCAATAATTTATACAGTTCGTAAATTTCACACAATAAACAATTGGCAAAATTATTTTACAACTGTAACAAGTGCACAGCAAATAAGCCATTTAGCTTGACAACTTCACTAACATACATGATATTCACAATAAATGGATAACAAACTGTGACAAAGTTTTTTTTTAAAATCAAATCCTTATTTGGCATTAAATATGTGAAAGTTTGCATATTATCAGTATTCCATTTGAAGTCTACTAGTGGAAGGCGATAATCTTTTTTCCGTATCTGTATCCCCCATATTGTCCAGCAATTCACAAAGGATTACATCTCTTCTCCAAGCTTCTCGCCTCGATACAATTGTCTTTCGAGCTTCATCGTAGCTACTTCTCCGCTTACTAATTGTATCTTCAATTGCTCCAACTCGCTCCTCCAGCGACTCGCCACTTACATCCTGAAAATTTCAGAAATATCAGAATTTTTAAATCGAAAAAAAAAAAAATTGAAAATAGGAGTCCGTAAAGTCGGCCATTCATTATAATTAGATTTCTAATAACGAGAACAATTATTTGCTCACAAAATACAAAACCAAAACAACTGAAAAATAATACCTCAACATTAAGCATAGGGGAGGCTGAAAGTATCGGAGGTACCTCATCGATAACCTGATTTAATGCTTCATGACCCATAGCGAGGTAAGTGCGAAAGCGACTAGTAACTTCCTGAAAATCTTAAGATTGATATATTACAAATGTGATTCATCAATTAAATAACAGTTTTTGAGGATAACTTCAGAAATGATATATACCAGTCGAAAAAAAAAAAAAAACCTCAATGGTTTTGATTAATAATTTCATCATCGATTGCAACGCATCTCGTGCCTGTACTGGCCGATATTCATTTATCAGATGATGCATATTGATGAAAAGAAGACGTAAATTACTAATTTTCTCCAGACGTTCAGGATGATTTGGACATCTCAAAATAATAATATCATGAACAAACACAGTCTGGTTAGAAAAATTTCCTTAACTTGTGCATTTTTGTTCATTACTCAAAATATAATGAACAAACACATCTGGGAAGCTAAAAAGTTGATGCATAAGAATTCGCAAAATCAATTCAGCAATAACAAGACTTTATACATTTTTTTTCCATTTTGGTATTTCACCAGCAGCGTTAGTAACTCATTGTGTATCCGAAAGTGATATGAAAAGAGATGAAAAACTTCTATCCAAGTATGTTCTGTTCAATTTTTATTCTTATTTCTTAAGTCAAGTTTCACTTTTCTCTTTTCATCTTCATAAAATTGGTTGCAAAGAAATCAGATGCTACTTTGTTTTTTGTTTAGAGAAAATATTATATCGCTAATATCCTAAAAACAAAGAGCCATGCCTTCATAAAATTTAATAGAAGACAGTTGTTTTTTCGATTTGTGCTTCATTTTTTTTTATCTTTGGTCTGCTATTTGTGGTTTGTGTTACTTGTGGTTTTCAGTAAAAATCTGAGGAACCAAATTATCGTCAATAGGGCCGAATGATGATAATTTTGTTCCTTAGATTTAGCCAATATGCAAATCAAAGTTTCCAAACTTCTGCAGAATCGAAAGGGAAAAATTTAAGATATAGTGCAGCTAGATAATCGAATTCTTAGCTAAAAATAAGGAACTATCACTTACCGTATGAGGATATCAAGAAGATCCAGAAATGCAGCAACAGTACTCCTGTTCAGTTTCTTCAGCTCGCTTCTCCAGTCTCCATTACTCGAAAATAATTGCTGCATTTTTTGAGATTGTAATGATCGGATCATTTCCTGCAATATTATTTATCATTTAAGAAATTAATTTTGCTAAATTAAAAAAAAATTCCAAAAAATCTAACTCAATATATCCGAAAAAAAATTTTTATTTCTAAGTGAATTCCAAACATTTCCGAAAATTCCGAAAAAAAAATCCAAAAACTGTATAAATTCCACAGATAATTTTATCAGTTGAAGTGATAATAAAACCAGAAAACATTCTCAAACCCTGAGAAAAATCAAACTGATTGAAGAGAAAAAGTGGAGGAAAGAAAAGAGAAAAAGAAATTACACTACCTTAACTAACCAGATAACTTCGATATTATTTATGAAAAATAAAAATAATCCAAGTTAGAATAAAAAAACAATATGTATAAATAAAAGATGGAAACCTCTTCGAAATTATATTCTTCGCCAAAAACAGTAAATTCAGATGGTATAATCGGTGGTGGTAATACATTTTTCTTCGCAACATTAGCATCCGTATACTGTCGAGCATATTCCGGTGGTTGAGGAAACGAACTTACACCAACCGGATGAGTCGTCATATTCATTCATTAGTTTTGCCAAAATTTGTAGATTTATTTCTCAGTCGGCTAATAACCAGAAATAATATCTAAATTATAATTTATATCATAACCATATAAATTTATTGCATAAACGGAAAATCGGAAATGTTACGACTTAATCAGCAAATAAATTAATTGATATGAGTCTAATTATTGACAATTCAAGAATGCCTCCGCCGCTTTCGTCTAATCTATAATTTTAGGGTATTACGATGGTATCTCAGCTTACTCTATCTACCGGGAAGCAAATTGTTCGTCTTCCGGAAATAGTTTCCGCTCCGAAAAAATCGCAAGTCTTACGAAAATATGATAAAAGCGTTGGTAAATTTTCATAAAGTCCTTTACCATCTAAATCATTGTCTTTTAAAGCAATGAAATTTCTATAAATACTAGTTCTCTGAGTTATGTTCATTACCTGTTATAATACCACTATTTCCATCTAGAACTTTTAGCTCATTTTGATTTGCTCTTTTTTACTAATAAAACCTTTGATTAAGCTGTATAAAGTCTTAATATCTATCTTGCATGTTACTGTAAGAATTAAATCATAACCTATCATAACCCAAATTACAGGATGAGAAATTAGCACAGTAAATGGTAAAGTTAAGAGAGGAAATTCTATTATCGATCTCAGACAATCAATAAGAAATTTAGCTGCCAGATATGTACCGAAATCGTAGATAGCAAATCTCCCATCAATTTTGAGCTTAGGAAATGAGTGCTTCGTTTGAACTTATTGTATCTTTTTGTTATGGCTAACATAGTTCTATAGACACTAATTAACTAAGTTTTAACAAAAATTCTGAAAATAAAATCAATTGTATTGATCTTCGCGTTTTGTTAGTGATATAAGTACAGTAACAGTGTTAGTAATAATGCAATATATGCATGACATAAGATATATACGAAAAAAAAAACCTGAAAAATTTAAGAAAATTATGAGGGAAAAAGGGATTACTGCAAAAAGTTTACTGTAAAAAAGACTTACTGCAAAAGAGTTTACTGTAAGAAAAAATGCTGGTAATTGATCACGAGAAAAGATCACTGATCACTAAATGAACAGGCAACTTAATGAAATTAAAGATGAAATGATAAAGGTTAAAATGAACAAAAGCCCTTGCGGGAAGAAAATATTGCAAGTGAAATAGAGACAATTAGCTTGAAGGAGCAAAATAGAGAAGGACAGGTATTTTCGCATTTTACGAGAGAATTCATCTCCCGAAGAGATGGCAAATGTCGATAATGTTTTGGAAATAGTATATAGAAGTGAAAGCATAGAAAGCAAAATTTAGAAAAACTGTGAATTCAGCGTTGATAAAGGATGAGAGACGAGAGAGATGAACGAAATTTGTAGACAACATTTAGTTGACAAACAGAAAGTTGGAAAACAAAAATCGGATATGGCTATCGATAGAGTAATCTGGATGAAACATTAGAGAATTAAACAAAATGAGCTGCGGCTCGGGCACGAATTGAAATTTAGGCTCGAAAAATGCCACATTCGATTGCTTTTATTTCCGTTTCATTCAACATTTCAGGAACTTTTCTGGGTATGTGCGGGGTGGTAGGTTTTCCGGGTCAGGAAAATGGGAGAGTGATGAAATGGAAAATTTGTTTTTGAAACGGATGAATTTTTCGATGTCCCTAAAAGCGGATTAGACGAGAGAACGATCATTCGATTATTAATAATACTACATTTTCTCTTTTTCTGGTCGAGAAAGATACACGTCATCTAATTTATTAGTTGCTTACGTATCTTGCTCGTGTGTTTTCAGTAATTTAATCTATTATGTTGTCGGTAAGAAGTATGGGAATGATTATTTGTAGTGATTTAAGAATGATTTAAAAGGAAAGCAATTCGATAAAAAAAATAAGAAATGTAATTGATTGACTGAAATAAATTGTCTGCGCAAAAAGTGATACTTTTCTACTATTGAAAGCGTAGGTGAAACATTCACGAAATACAAGAATTTGGTTGTGCCTTACTTATTATCAGCGTAGCTATTCTCTGTATGTAATATTGCAAAGAGCACGAATTCGCCAAAGGGAAGAATCATGAAATCCTCGATGAATTCAGAAATTCATGCAGTGAGCTTGGTTGAGATTCAGATTCGCCATTGTCGATATATTATCTCTTGTTACCGATTCAGAATTTGATGTGATGAAGGATCTGCAGTAAGCATCTTCCAATAAAGAATACTATAAGAAATGGTATCTCGTAATGCTCATGCTTGAAGAAAACTTGTGAAAACTTGGAATATTAAGAATTCCTCAAAAAGTTTATCAAATGAAAGAAAAAAGGAAGGAAGCAAATATGCCGAAATGATAGAAGAAAAGAATGTTAAGGTTTATAGGAAATGCAAAGAAAGGAATGATCGTTTTAGCGATCTTGAAGAAGATGTTGAAATCTAATTCAGTATTTAAAGTATCCAGAATGAAAATGTATACGAATTCGTAACGAGTGCGAAAGCCGTGAGAGCCATTCGAAATGATTCAACCTTTTCCAACTTTATCATTACTGAGTTCAATAATGATCCTAGTGAATGGGACCATTTATGATTCGATTCCAAAGCTTGTATGATAAGAATTTACCAGATATTATCGAGAAAATAGAAATCAAGTTCCTGTACATATTGTATAGAATAAATTGTGCATATTTCACTTTTAATGCAGGTTACTTTATTCGTATTTTTTGTTTAAGCAGTAAAGGGAGTTAATTGGACAAATAGGTAAAATTGAAACGCTTGATCAAAGAGAAGAAAGATCAGCCTGTGATAATGACGATAGAAAGAATCGTTTCATTAAGCGGTTTGGTTAAAAAGAAATGATCAAGTCAGAAACAAAAATTACTGTAGAATAGGTTGCCAAAATGAAATAGAAGTGAACTGTCACAATGATGGTTGGGACAAAGAAAGGAAGAATTTGTCTAAAAAGCTTGCAGTCAGCAGTTCTTAAAGAATTCAGTGCGATCCGGTCCAGAATTTTAATTCGATTTATTCGATTGTATTACAATATGAATCATAGCAATAGTGAGACTAGCGATTTAATGAATGCAGGAAAATCGACGAAAGAATCTAAAAATTATTCAATAAGAAAACATGATCAGTATTTCAACAATGGGAACAGAAATCTGCATTTCAACGTATAATATCAACTAAACAGGATTGGAAGATTTCGAAATGAAACCAATCAATCTACGAGAATAATTAGATTTACTGTCTATTTTTATACAATAAAGTTTTCAGTCACGAAAACTTCTGTTAACAAAAAAAAAGAAGTGATAAATAAATCATGCCTCAAGCACCAATCTCGAAGAAAAAAGAATGACGCAAGCAAGCAATAATGGATGATTTCGAAGCAGTAGGAAAATGATACGTCTGTTTTGAACAAGAATTAAAGAATGTATAGAAACTCTTTAGCATAAGGATCTCTTCAGCATACGATCACAATAAATCAATAATGATGAGCTAATCGAAGTTGGTCGAGCAAAAATCACCGAAATTTTATCTTTTGCAGCAACTGTTGGTTCACTGTTACTACCTCTAAAATAGAAAAAGATTGATAAAAAATCTAACAGCGACTTAACGAGATGAGATGGGATTGAAACTATGTTTCAACAAGCAATGAATCAAAAAGACAGCGGTAAGAAATTCAATAACGATATCAGCCAATCTACGAGTATAATAAGAATTGAAATTTCTTTCGTTTTTATACTATTCCACTAAGGAAGTTTTTGTGCGTTGAATTTTTGATCTTACCAGATCATATGCTATTATATGATGCAATGCAATATATTATGTCAAGTTGATTTTGTTTTTTTTTTTTTTCGTCAAATTGGTTTTACTGCACTTTTTATGTTTCTGCTTCTTGTTGTTGCTATGTAATTTTCGACTATGCGATGACTGATTTATGAACAAATTTTATTATTTTGCATGATTTGGAGCTGTAAATAATGATTGAAATATTGAATTTTTAACTTATTGAAACGAAAGATATCGTCCGAACTAGTGGAAATACAAATGCTAGAATGATTGGATTATAAGCGTATCCAAAATTATAAACTACTGAAGTTCATTTCCTTTATAACATCGAAATGTCTGGTATTATGTAGAAAGGTCAGGTTATATGTCACAATCATGTTTTATCATCAGTATTCCCGTCCACACTACCCGGATATGCATTAAATTACAGTTCCAAATAGGGTACAATCAAATGTCAGTTCACAGAAACAATGCGGTGAAGATCCGGTAATAGTTTAGAATTTTGGGAAAAACATTTTGTTGCATTTCGATTATTACTTATTGGTTACATTGCAGTAAGTCGTTAAATTGGATCCTCTAGAAAATTGCTTGTTTTAATTCGAATATTTTGTAATTTAAAAAAGTAGGTAGATTTAAAGTATCAAGATATGTTTCCAATGATATAAGTATTTTTGGTTCGATTTTCTTCACTCTTTTTTGCAAGACTTTTAAATTGCAATTTGATTTATTTGATATAAGATAATGTCTCTTGTTATTGCATGTCAACTTTAGTTCAAAATATCGGTGAAATAGCAGAACAGCAGAAGTACAGAAAAAAGTAATGTGTGTATAACATGTGTGTTACATTTACTGCTTTAAGGACAAGTTTTTTGTAGTAAATTCGAATTTCGAATTTCAGTTTGAATTTCAACTAGAAGGTGCTTCAGGAGGATTTTAATTTTCATTCATATGCTTTCTATTGATACATGTTAACGTTTTAATTTCCACATGATTGATGTCATACGATTATCTCATCGCTATTCTAGACTTTCAACTGTAATTGGCGCATAACATTTCATAGATAAACAAAAAAAACGTCAACAAAATGTACAACGTCAACAAAGTTGACATGTAACATCAATTAAATCAAATTGTATATGAATTATATATGTATATACCTGGATTATATTCGAAATTGGTGAAGTCAAGAAAATTCGTAATCAGAAATATTAAAGTAATGGAGAAGAGAAAAAGGAGGACGAGAAAAAGAGAATCTTTATTTTAGATTAAATGATATTAGAAAAAACGTTATAAAAGTGATAAATATAGATGATATCGATTTGTAATGTGCTATATGCAACTTAACCTTTCTTTTGTATTATTTCTAAGCTTTTGAACTACAGTTGAAACTAAAGTGTAAAAAATTTGTTGTATATACATTATCATATATCGATATTATTCTCCTCGTCTGAAAGGCACAAAAAATTCTGCACATTTGTTCAAGTATTAGGATTAGGAAAGTGAATGCTGAAAATTAAAATTTCCAGTTCCGTTTTGGATTTGCTAATAAATGCTTTCTATTTATATATTAATGTAGGCAGAAATTAAAAATTCATTTTCATTATTCCTTCTTATTCATTATTAATTTCATCTTAAGTTTGCTATTTTTATTTTAGTATGTTATTTATCAAATGAAGCATTAACTGATGCTGTTTTGGAAATTCTATCGGAATAATTTTATTGGAAAAAATCGAAATTTATTTCGATAGAATTGGAATGTTTGGATACAAAGATCATTAATTACTTGTCTAATGATTGCTAATCGATATGAGCAATGTCTAATGTCCATTTTGTTTCAAGGTCCATTTGTTCTATCTGCCTCTTCTTCCTACGACCATTTTTGTTTTCTTTCTTCTCTTTTTCATCTTGCTATAATTAAATTCTTCCCTTTTCTGTTGAAATTTTAAATCAGGAAATTTTGGCTAACAATTTTAACAATCATATCGAAACTTTGTTCTGAGAAAATAATTTCCAATGATTGAGCTATCAATCGGAGCAATCATTTTTTGCATTTTTTTTTCCTTCATAAAAATAATGTATCAGGAATAAATGTATTATTTATCAATCAAAAGGTTGAATGAGAGAAGTAGCGCTCCATGGCTGAGTATTATAATCGATATCAGCGATTGATTAGAAATTAGTTGTAAACTTTGGTCTTTGTGCTAGACAGATGAGTGCTTTGGGCGGTGCATTTCGTTGCAATGTTTTTATTGCAGTCGCGCAGGACGACTGAGGTCTGAAAAAGTAGACAAAAAGTATTTGTCGGAATAAATTTTAATTTTTTACAAAATGTATCAACAATGATTTCTTCTCGTAGGTATGTTTTGATTTGGAATTTTTTCGCTATAATTTTGCATCACTTTGATGATCGTCAGAATTCTCTGATATTTGCATATTTACGAATCAGTCGATAAGTATGTATTTAAGCATTGTATTATATATATATATATATATATATAATAGCTTTTTTCATTTATAAAATGACAAATTGTTAATTATTTGGAAACTTATCAATTGTAATAAAATTATTTTGTCCATATTTAATGCTATCCAATTGCAAATATTGCATGACCCTTTATAATTGTAAAATTATTTAGAAAAGGATTTTAAAATGTGCTTTATTTGTCATTGATTAAGTGGGCAAAACCTTCTATTTTTTTTTTCTTCTTAATTAAAAGACCAAGTAACAAATTAAATAAGTTTTTTGTATGACTGGATGCGTACACATGTATTGCACGAAAATTACGTACAAAGGATTTTAACTGAATCTTTTTTCTAAACTCAAAAAACTTTGCTTTCGTTTTGTTTACAGTCTCATTGCTTTAGTTCACCGAATTATGATCTCTTTTTTTCTCTCATCTTTTCCACTTCCCATTTATTTTGCTCTTTTTTTGATAAATATGTTTTGCACAAGAAAAAAAAAAAATTATTGTTGTGGTAAATAATAGTACTAATATTACTGCGAAATATATTTTTTCTTTTTTTTGTAGTATAGTTATTTCCGTTCTTTTATTTATTAATTTCATATTTATTAAGAAATTGATTACGAAAGGCTTATTATTGTAATCATTCATAATTCAAGTATTATCATTCGCTTACCAATTTACCACTCATCTTCTATCTTTTCTTCTACATATTTTTTACTTTATGACAAATATTTTTATATAATTCTATTGGATGAATCGCCGTTAGTGATAAGAGTATTATTGAAATGCTTCAATTTATATCTTGTCTTTTTTTTCCTCCCAAATACCTAAGAATTGTTATTGTGTAATTAAGATAATTAATGAATAATATGCCTTTTATTAACTTAATTGGATTATTTTTACTAAAGAAAATTTCTTCTTTTCTGCTTAACATTCAAATCAGTTTATAGAAGGAAATTTCAAGCAAAAATATCGACTGATTTTGATATAAACTTTTTGAATAACTATAGCTATACTACTGAAAAGGATAATGAAAAATGGAAAATTAACCATACATCTTCAAATTTTTACTTTTAACTTTGAGACATTCAAAACGAGTTTCTGTTGAAATGTTCTATTCAATTTCTTATATTATAAAGTGATTGAATTTGGTTGATTTATTATAAAAAATGAAAGTTCATATGCTATTTTTGTGAATGTAGCAGAATTAGATATTCACATGTTTTCATACCTATTCACATGACTTCTTTAAATATTTTACGAGGTAAATGAATGAATCAGTTCTTTTTGTTTATCATATAAACTTGTTGACATTTTAATGCCGTCATCGTTGCCCATTCCCTTTCGCGGTTCGTCCGCGTATTTATTACGGCAATACAATGTAACAATCTTCTTCCTCTTTTTATAAGATATAAAATTTTTAGGATAAATTTTGTTTTTTTAGAAATGATAAATCGAAAAACACGTTTTCAACAGGAGAATGAGGATGAAGGCGATAGCAGAGAAACAATCAATAAACTCTTAAAGGTATTTACTTCGTTATCTTTTTTCTGTTTTTGAGATAAAATAAATACAGCGAAAGCTTCAGTCCATTGTTATCATTAGCACTGTTTCTTGTTTATTTTTTTTTTCCTTTATTTTGAAGCGGAAAAGATTTTTAGCATCAAAAGTTAAGCATATAATGACATATGAACCGTATAGTGGAAAAATCCAATTTTATGAAGATTGGTCATTTACAATTTCTAATTTGTATCAACGAAGAAAACAAAATGGAGAACTTTGAAATTAATGATAGAAGAATTGACAATGGGAATGAAAAAGGGAAAAAAAAAATGTCTGAATAATATGAAGGTAGAAAACGTAATATAGCAAAAGGAAATTGTCTTTCTTTAGAGTCTAAGACAAGATTCTTGTTTAAAATGATATAATTTGCAAAGTTATGTCATTTAAATTATGAAAAAAGTGGAAAAGAATAGTTATGAACAATTGCTAATATATAAATGTTATGGTAGAAGGAGTAAGCTATTTACGGAAAAAAATTCGTTGTAATTTGGCATGAGAACAAATAACATGTTGCATTTCATAAAAAGGATAGTGAGAGTTACCAAAAAACTGCTAATTATTTTTGAGAATCTGATTATTTGCAAATTTTTACTTTTAATAACCAAATTGGATTTGAATTTTATTCAGTTGATGTTTTCAATGACTCTCAGAATAAAAGATTTCTCTATTTCTCTGAAATTCCAATGCTAATTATTCATTGATAGCAGTTTTTAATCTCAACTTCATTGAAAAAAATCATTCAACATTCTCATTCGGAACAGTCAGTAGCTTGAAATAGTACATTTGTAATCAATAATGGGAAAAGGACATTGAAAATAGTGGCAACTATTATGAGAGCGGAGATAAGAATTTTTGCAGAATTTTTTTACTTGAGAGCATTAAATATTGAGATTTGAAAATAATGTTTTTGTCCGTAGGTTCTTTTTATTCTTTGAATAACTGACTAATAATAAATGTGTCGAAGAATTTAATTAATTTCTCTTCAGTGAGAGAGAAAAAAACTGATTTTCAATGAAAACAGATAACCAATCCATTAAAATGCGTAGAATGGACCATCCATTTTCAGTTCTTCATTTTCAACTTTACTGAAAAATTATTTTAGAAAATTCAACAAAATGGAATATTATTATTCATAAGTCGTTGGCACATATGCATTAGCAATGTTGGTTTCGCATAAATAACCTTAAAATGAAGGAAGGAAAGAGAAAGATGGAAATGAGAATGGGATTTTTCAAATCTTTTTGTTAAATCATTTATGGTAATCGTTTTAGGGAACTTCGCCATTGTGGATTCAGTTCATTATTCTTTTGCTGCGCGCATGGTTTTTTATTTATGATTGTCTGAATTATATACCATATGAATTGTTCAATTCACCCACCGCTAAATTAAAACGAAGTGAGAGGATAAAGGTTTGTTTTTTCCTGTTTGATGAAATTTGGTTGATAAATCTCTTACTGAGATCTGCATTTACAGTTACTTAGCTAGAAGGTGTTTCAGAGAAAGCGACTGATTCCGTGATTTTTTTAAATTTTTGTCAAACTAACTAATCATTTTGTTGCTTTTGATTCATTTTGACAGAGTGTTTTGAAACAAATGCTTCCTATATATATATATGATATATATATATATATATATATATATGATATATATGTATTTCGATTTCATGCAATCGATTTTCACATATTTAGGCAAGGCCAATCAAGGGTCCAGATAGTCCATGGGTTAACATAGATGGTCTAGTCACTGAAGATTTTCCCGGTGTAGATACAGTTGATAAACTGTTCACACATGTGGCAAAGTTGCATGGTAATAGACCAGCGCTAGGTACACGACAATTATTGGAAGTGTATGAGGAAAAACAGCCGAATGGACGTATGTTCGAAAAAGTAAGTTTTTATAAATTAATAAAATTTAAATTTCTAGACATTTCAGTGGAGAACAGAACATTCAATTGTTTGAATTGAATGCAAAAAGAATTTTTCGGTATTTCTTGTAACATCATGAAGTAGTCGATGTCTTTGATGATAATATTCTTTGAGATATTTTGTGCTTTCTTAATTTAATATTATAACCAGAAGTTTCTATAAACGTGCAAATTTCAGTGGGTGATGGGTGATTACAATTGGCAAACTTTTACTGAAATTCATGATAGAATTGGTCGAATTGCTTCGGGTCTAAAAAGCGTGATGGAAAATGATGGTCCAGTAAATCGAGTGAGTTCTTCTTTATTTTGAAATTAATAAATTTCATACACTTACTTGTTTTTCAAATTACTTTTTTTTCAGGCAGTAATTTTTTCGGAGACTCGAGCTGATTGGCTTATTACTGCACTTTCTCTTTTAAGAATCAATGTACCTATTGTTACAGTGTATGCAACTCTCGGTGAAGAGGTATAATTAATTTATATATGGATGTTTGAATGAAGTAAAATATAAATAATACATTGATGTTGGAATTATTGTTAAATATTGACTGAAACTAATTTTGGGATTACTTGGATTACTGTAGTTTTTGAATCATCTCTGATTTGACATCTCTTTTTAGATCCTAGTCCACTCGTTTTTTAACTCCTATTCTTTGCAGGCAATATCCCAAGCAATCAATGAAACCGAAGCGACATTGCTGATAACACCAGCAGAACTTCTGCCAAAAATTGTAGTAATCGGGAAGAAATGCCCGACATTACGATCTCTAATCTATTTCCGTCCTGTTCATCTGTCAAAGAAAATTACCGCTATGGATATCATTAAACAGCAATTCAGAAATGTTGTATCGTTGGATGAGTTAGAAACACACAAAAATACCATCTCAGGTTGATATTTCTCTGTTGCTAATGCTTTCCGTACTTCATCACTTATTGATAATGTTTTGCAGTATCAGGATTATTACAGCAAAATATTGAAATGTCTTTTTTTATTATTCAAATGACTTTGCTAGTCTGCTAAAAAATTGATTTTATGGAACATTTTTCGTAGAAGTTTCATTGGCTGGACGAAATGATACAGCACTGATAATGTATACAAGTGGTACTACTGGAAATGCAAAGGGAGTGATTTTGACTCATTATAATGTCGTATCATCGATAGCTGGATTAGGCGCGTCGATATCTATTCTTAACCCTACCGATGTCTATATTGGTTATCTTCCGCTAGCGCATATCTTGGAATTTGTAGCCGAATTGACATGCTTGGTATGAGTTTGTGTTATCATTTACATGCCTACTTAAAAGAAAAATAAGAAATGCTATTGAAAATAGTTAAATATCTTCTTCCTCTGAATAGTCCAGGATTCAAATGTGAATTTTAAATTAATTACACTGAGTTTCGTGAAAATTGAAGATTTCCTGAGTTTTGCAGATTTTTTATTCCAGACGCAGGGTTGCCGTATTGGTTATTCAAGTCCACTGACACTTCATGATCGTAGCCCTAAAATTAAGCCAGGTACACATGGAGATTGTTGGATGCTGAGACCAACAATTATGGCTGCAGTGCCGGTTAGTTCTCTTAATAAAGAAAAAGATCACCCAGTTTGTCAAGGTATACTCGAATATTTCTGTAATTTAAAATTCTTAATTAATTAAATGGCACTTATACGCAGAACTGTTAATAACAGCTTCTTCAGTTTTAGACTTATTCGGAAATCTACCATGAATAAAATATTTGAACGAAGTTGAAGTGATTCTAGAATTGACTAAAGTAGTTGTTGTTACTTTTAAGGCAATAATGGATAGGATATTCAAAGCTATAAGCGATGAAGTTGCATCAGCTCCACGTTTCATGCAAGAACTTTTTCGATTAAATTATGAACGGAAACGAGCACGTTATCAGGAAGGATATTGTAGTCCTTTTTTGGACAGGTTTTTTTTTTTTTTTTTTTTTTTTTTTTAATGTTTTTTTAAAGAAATATATTGAATTTGAAGATCAGTTGAATTTCCATCCAGTATTTCTTAAGGATTGGGAGAAGACAATTGATATATATAAAAGAGCATATCGACATTTATTTTTGTATATACTTGTTTGCATATTTTATATAATAACTGATTTCAAATTAATTGAAATTTGTTTGCAGAATTGTCTTCAAAAAGATTCGACGTCTTTTGGGCGGCAGATTGCGAGGTGTTCTGAGCGGTGGAGCAGCATTGAATCCAGAAACTCAGCGTTTCATGAATATCTGTATGTGCTGTCCAGTTATTCAAGGATATGGGCTAACTGAGACTTGTGCAGCTGTTGCTGTTGCCGATGGTTGGAAATTACTTTTTTTATTTCTTGTGGGTTTAATTACTAAAATGAAATAGCCTTAGTATATTCTAGTATAATTCAGTAGTGGTTGGTGGCTTCATTTTTCAGTGGCTTTTTTTTATCTTTCATTTCCGATCCTTACACATAATTGGCTAAAATATTTTTTACTAATGCAAAAATCTCTTATTGTAATTTGTTCAATTTACTCTCAAAGATTTCATTACATTCAGAATTTATTAATTTGAAAAAAGTATAGAGTGCAAATACTGATCTATTTTTCAGTGAACGATCTAAGTACAGGAACTGTCGGTCCACCCTTGCGCTGTTTGCAAATACTTCTTCGCGAATGGAGTGACGGTAATTTTTCTCTTTCTTACCTACTTATCATTTGGATATGAATTTCTCATTGAGAGCAAATATTTAAACATTTTATACATGACTTTTTTGATTCAGTGATATCAGTATATTCATATATGCTTTTACCACATATGCCATCGTTATTTACCAAAGAATTATGTTTTTATTCTTCCGAAATAATTTTTTTTACTTTAAATTTATTTTTTTTTTTGCAGGAAACTACACACCATTCAATGACCCACCTCAAGGTGAAATACTTGTCAGTGGTACGAACATATCACCAGGCTATTGGAAGCAACCTGAGAAAACAGCTGAAGATTTTGTTATCATTGATGGGGTGCAATATTTTGCTACTGGTGATATTGGTGAATTTCGTGAAGATGGATCACTTCGTATAATTGGTCCGTATTTTTCTGATTTCATTCATAATTTTTTGTAGAATGTTATTTGAAATCCCAAGAAAAATCTACAATAAATAGAAAACTTCTCACATGAGTTTTATTCCATTTTAGATCGAAAGAAAGATTTAGTGAAACTTCAACATGGCGAATACGTATCGTTGGCTAAAGTCGAGACTGCATTATTGAATTGTCCATTAATTGATAATATTTGCTGTTATGGGGAATCACTGCATACATACTTGATTGCACTTATTGTGCCTAACATGAAACATCTGACAGAAATGGCTGAAAAGGTTTTTATTTTAGTCATAGATATGGCCATTAAAAGTAAGGATAGATATGTAGTGAATAGAAATTTATGCAGTGAAGTTAAAATAATTTAAATGAATATAAATTGAAACTGTTATTGATTGGTTGAAATGAACATAAATATGTTACTATTGATTTCTTAATGAATGAAACACTGTGACTCGAATCATTAGGAACGAATGAAATGAGGATAAAATAAGCCAAGTAATAATTCCAAGCTATTGGTATATTTCAGCTTGATATCAATACATCAAATTGGACTGATTTGTGTCATAATGCGGAAATTGTTGAAGAATATAAAAAACGTTTAGATGAGCATGCTATTAAAAGTTGGTTTTTATGATATTTCTTCACAATGACATATTCAATGATTGCTATAATATTTCTTTCTGTATTGAATAATATTGGTATTTTTATAAATCTTGGAGAAATCTTAATATATCAGCATTCTTTTCTATTTGTTTTTCGCTTGGATATTTCCCAATATTGAGTTGTGAGAAACGATTTTTCGTTTTTTGCTAATTAAATTGGGATAAATTAAAAATGTGATAGGAATAGTGTGGTAACACGTAATGTTGCCACTCTCAGTTTATCTCATACAAATATCCAGAAATTCTTGCTCATTATTTTTCCATTTTTGATAAATTTCTGCAAAATTCTGAGCGAATTTTGAATTAAAAGTGATAGTCGATGAATCTTCAAGTTCAGCTATCAGAATATGGGTTAAATAATGATCATTCGTGTGAAGATTTAGAATAACATGCATTTCATATTAAAATATAATTAGTATTTTGAAAAAGATAGAGTCTAGAGCTCATATTACTATGAAAGTTCAATTTTAGATCATTTGTTGAAAAATGAATTGCCGGGAAAGATCTATTTATGTGATGAAATATGGACTTCTGAGGCTGGTCTCTTAACTGAAGCAATGAAATTGAAACGTCGTCCAATAAAAGAAAAATATGAGCAAGTTATTGCACAGCTTTATCGTGAAAATTCTTATAAACGTTATCTGAATAATATGTAAGTATGTTGAAAAGTTTGTATCTTGCAAAGTAATTGTATAATGATGTCTTTGTTTCATATTATTTTACTAGTTCTGCAGTTGGAAGAATTTCAGATTTCAATTTGTTTGGAACTTTCCGCCATTTTTACTGAAAACTAATTATTATTTCATTAGCGTATTTTATTGTAATGATTGTCTAAGTTAATTATCATTGAAGACACTTCGATAAAATTTGAGGTTACTATGCTATTACATTGTTAGAGGCATCATTCTTTTTATTTCGTTTAAATATGTAAACACATGTCGAACTAAAATTATTATGTTCAGGTAATTATAGAAGGCGCCATTCTTTTTTCATTTGTTTCGAAAGAGCATTTAAATAATAGATTAATGAGAACATTTATTTTAGACAAGTTGAACAAACCCATCAAATGGTTTAAATTTTTATGTATTGCGGGTTTTCCCAATTTTTATGCTTGTTGCAGCTCTCCATTTGACTAACCTATTAAAGGTAATGCCATTTTTATGCTAATAAGGTTATACATTTTTGCTCTACAAATAAAACAATAAGTTACTTTCAGTTTTCAATCTCTTTTATTTTACCCTGGTTTAGTGTTTCGTATTTACCAGACAGATGAATTTTGAATTTGACTCTGATCATTTTCAATTTTTTTTTCAGTGTGTTGTAAAAATAACTTGTGAAAACAGTGTTCCTGGTGCTGAAATACAGGTTTATGTTGTATTTATGTATCACACTGTTTGTTTATTTTTTAATTTTTGAAATATAGAAATAATAAAAAAACACATTCATTCATTTTTCAAATGTAACTTGACATTTTTATTTACTTTTATAGGATATAAAATCGATGAAAACGAAATGTTTTGAAATAGTTGGCTTTTTTTTTTTTTTTGAGTTACTACAGTATTATGTTTCGAAAAATGTGCTTTTATTGATGGGAGCATTGTATGATCCTTGAGTGCTACTATTACGAATAAATTTGATTTGCAATCATAGAAAATCTATCTTTTTCTCGAACAATCCCCGCTTGATTATCATTCTGAAAATGTTTAGTAATTCCAGTAACTTTAAAATAAATTTTTTCATACTGGTTTTTTTAATAAGAAACACAACGAAATTAACGAACTCTGCGTATTGTTAACTATTGCAGCGATACCATCAATTATTATATTATTGATTTTTTTTAATATCAGATGTAGTGTCTTTCATTTGAATCTCACCAATATATAATCTGGTCGAAATTTGCAAAACTATTGAAAACTTATTTCCAACTGGCTGGATTGGCACAGCTCTGCGTGGTCGATCCAGCTAGTCTATGAAGGTCGGCTACGCTTCACGTTCTGATTCCAGTTAGTCTATATAAATAAAAATGTCAATGTTCATTTGTTCAAAAATCTTAAGCCTCCAATAGTTCTTAAACACGAACCTTATGATATTAATTTAAAACCTTACATATGGGAAAGCCCTTACCCATTGCTTTGAAAATTTGACACAACGTTGCAATCGAATACGCGCATGTTTTTTAAATATTCATCGATTGATTTGAAATTTGCATACGCGTTGCATTCGAACAGGCCCATGTTTTTAAATAAATAAGGCAAGTAATTTAAGTTTTGCGTTTGTTTTTTGCTTTATGACGGATGTAATTCGTTTATTTTTTGATTCGTGGTGAATGTAGTTGCGTCGCACAAATATCCAGGTCGTGACAGTGCATAGTGAAATGTTTCGTTCAAGGAATTTATTTCACAGCACTTGTGGGTATACAATATTTTTTGTTATTTGTGTAGATATAGAGATCGTCTGGTTTGCCGACTCTAGAACACGCAACATATAATTGTCCATGTGAAAAGCAATCGTTCTCTAGATCATACCTGCACATTTCTAAAGATTGATGCAAACATCTATCGAATTTGTAATCGTAATCTCTTAAACTGAAATAGCATATCGGTTGGAATCATAGGAATGCGAGGAACAAGGAAATCTTCATCTTTGAAAGGTCCTGTCAAGATTATTGTTTCTACGACGTTGCTCATCAATTTTTTTACTGCAAATCGCGTGCCGTTGTAAAGTTCTGGCTGGTTGAAATTTCGCAACATGACAATTGGCATGCCGATTTTCAGTACGTGCAGTGGCATTCCTTTAAATGGAGTGAATTCAAAAATTCTGTTGGATAATCAACCGCTTCATCTGCTTCCACAACAGTGTCGAAGGACTTATATGTGACTGCCTGGCTTTGAATATTAAACTGTAGAATATCGTCTTTTTTCTTGGCCGCAAGAATAGCTCGTAAACACAGCCAATCGTGATTCTTATAATTGGTTTGAATATTGGGAAATACTTTTTCAACCAACTCTTCTTTTAACTTTATTAAATTGCAGAAGTTATGAGGCAATGAAATTCGTCTTATGGTCAGATCAACCGGCACCTTTTCTTTCCCAATTTCCAGTAATTGATGTGAGAATATTCTAGTTGATCGATAGTTTTTGCAGTTGAACACGAATATTTATAGTTAAGTTTAACGTCTTTACGTATCTCCTCAAAGCAAGAATTTCAGGCAAGCATTTATCTCGTCCGCTGGTGTCGATCGAGGAATTACAGGTAATGTTTGCCTGAAATCTCCTGCAAGCAATATTAATGTGTTCCCAAATGGTCTGATATTTTCACTCAAATCTTGAAATGATCGATCAAGAGTTTCGATCGATTTTTTGTGCGCCATTGCACATTCATCCCAAACAAAAAGTTTGCATTTTGCAATACTTTTCCCGTGCCGGATATCTTGGAAATGCTGCATGTGGGAGTTTCAATCAATTGGATACTCAATGGCAATTTCAAAGCGGAATGAACAGTTCTTTCATCTGATAGCAATGTTGCAGATCTTCCGGAAGATCCAAGAGCTATGACTATACCATTTTGGGATCGAATTGTTTACCAAAATCAATCTAATTAGGAACGTATCACCAGTTCCTCGTGGCGCATTCAAAAGAAGATTTCTCCAACCACTTTATTGACAATTTGCATTATTTGGTCGTAAATGCCTTTTTGCTCAACGTTAGCTTAGGAATATTTGATTGCACATATGATAAAAGATCAACTGTGTTGTAACTTCGTTCGCTACGCAATTCTACATCGAACGAATCACTAGTAAATCCATTCAATGATGGCATTCTCAATTGAATGAGAACTTTGTTCCCGATTTGTAAGCACAAATCTTCAATCATTATCAGCGCTTCGTTGTAGATTCCTGCTATGAAATCTATGTTCATATTTGAATTTTCGCTGCATATTCGATGGAAAATATCTTCAGCCGTATGCGATTTATAGTGGTGATTTATATTTCTCCCATAACTTCGTTGTAGAAGGAGAGCAGACGGTCAATATACTTGCAAACAGTACACACCTTTGATTTGTAAGTGATGTGCTGCATGCGTCATTAATATATACATCCCAGTATCGTCGTTCTTCAATAAATCCAAAGCTTGACATGCATTACGGAAAGTAGCATGTGTAACGCCGTTGACAATTTTTGATTGCTGAAAAGAGGTTGAGCCAGGCACATTTACTAAGAACATGTGTTCTTTTGATCTCGCGAAACTCCGACAAAATTCTTTAAGATTTGATTTCAATTTTTTTGATGTTAGCCGATAATTACATATGTACATGTCATTCATCCATCCACACATATCTGCATCTCATTTAACCATTATCACATATGTGAATTTCATATATCTATGTTCGCATATGTACAATTCTAATTTCCATATTCACATCTATATATTTATATCATACAGTAATCTCCTTTGATATCAACCGCTAATTGTATTAAATTTACATTTTTATTCATTTTCACTTCTTAATCTTCCCATTTGGAAACCAGATGTGAAACTTATCCACTCCCACTTGTTAATCTTTATAAGCTTTATTGAATTGAACGAGATATCGTTTTATATGAAATAAAACCCTACCATCAACTCCACGCTTCTCACAGTTTTCTTCAAACATCACAACGCTTCAACTTTCAACTTATTTTTCTTGATCCTACTCAACCACCCACTATTCCTTTCAACAATTTATTTATATTTCGCTTCAACTTAACCAAGTTCTTCTTCTAACAACCTCAATCGAAATATTAGCTGTATTTTACTACTATTGACATCACCTTCAACGAATTCGACAAAAACTGACGACAATCGTAGTTTGTTTAAATATGCCACGTTCTCCGCCAACTCGCTTTCTTGTTTTGCATCATTCGAATGATTTTCTACTCACATTTCATGTGTAATAAATAGGCAGTTCCGAATATAATAGTGTTTTCGCAATCGCATTATTTTGACATAATGTGAGGAAACCAGTCAACTTTTGTGGCTGATTAATTCAGACCTATTTGTTGCATATTTGCAGCTGTGAAATAAACACGTCAATTTTCCAAATATATTGCCAAGTGAAAATCATTTGAACTTCGTTCATGTATGGGAAATGAAAGAATTCGCCATACAGCTTCATTGCTGTTTATATATCTTCCAGCTTGATATTGTGCGATTTCATCGATATGTAATACTGCATTCCTATCCTTTCTTTCTGGCTGCATGCCAAAAACTGCCATATCGCTGCTTTTATTCACCTGCTTACAAATGTATTCAGTCGATTTAACGGAGTTACAGTATTCCACATTTATGTGCGTTTTGTATGTTTTTAATAGTAAAGCGAATATGGAAAAACCCACCGGTCATTACTATTTCGCATTTCTATGATTGCCAATGATTGCCAATTTACCGCCATCTTCTACTAATCTTTTTCTGTATAAAGGATATTCATCTTTTCCTGTAACTGTATTGGACACCAATGCTCGAGGATATTGCTTAGAGCTTTTTCGTCTATCATGCATGGTGAATTTGGATTCAGTGTACCGCAAGGTCCATCTATCATATTTTTCGTCACAACTTCACACAAATTTTATCGACGTCAGCATCGGGTATTTCAGTGCATATTACATCGTCGATTTCGTTTGAAATGATTTCGTCATAAAGCCAGGTTGTTTATGTGCATGTGGCAATCCTGTCTTCTGTCATTCTACTAAGTACATCCAGCAGCGCACAGATCCAAATACTTCATGTGTTACTATGAAATCCATCAGCGATTTCAGCCTCTGTCTGAAACACATGCTGATGTCATGCCTATCCATTGGGATGCCCAGGAAATAAAAGATTTTGTATATCATCCCAAGCTGGATTGCATGTGAATGTAATGAATAGGTCTGGACGCCCGTATTGGCGAACATATGCAATTACGTCTTGAGCGTACTCATGCATATGAGTGGATTGCCTGCATATGAAAATGGCAAAATCGTTAGTCTTCCAATTTTAATTGTATTGCCATCGTTTAAAACTGCATCTCGCAAATGAATGTATTCTTCAGAGCGAATTTTGGTCTGATTCAAACTGATGAATATCAAACGTTCTGTTTCGATTTTTGCATACATATCTACGATATATCGATGAAACAACTGATGACATTTCAAAATGTGATTGTCTTCATTCTCTCAAATCATTAATCGGTACGAATAATAGACCACTGCGCTGCATTTCTTAATTGTTTCTTCGCCACTGATTGGATTTTTGATCTTAACGTTGAAGTGATATCCATCGGCATCGTCTCAAAAAATGATTGGATATTGCAGAGCAGCGTAGCATCGCTGAATTTCTGCAATTTTTTTCAATTGATCGCTTCTCCGGTGAAGAACAATATCTCTGGGTAGGAATTGATCTCCGTTTATAACAACTGTCACTTCTTCTATAGTTGGAGCATTGAAACTTCGCACGTGTTCTCTAGCAGGCGTTTTTTAAGCATGAATAATAATCTTGTGTGTCAAATGGCATCACATCAATTGCTGTTTTGGACAAACGCACTAAATTGTTTTTTTTTTTTTTTCGTGGGGAAGCTGTTGCAGTTAGGAAACGACGGATCTTTCTATGTCGGTATGAATTCCGCAGCGTGTATTCAATTCGTCATTGCTAGCACTGATGAAATACAAATTTATTTTCTGACTGTCTGGCAACGGAAGCAATGAACCAGTTTTATGATAAATTTGTCCTTTCACTTTGAAAGTTGACATGAATTGTTACGATTTTTGTACCGAATGATGTCATTTGGAAGCACAAGTTGTATTTCCTGATTTTAGATGGAAATGCTCTGATTCGGTTGCATATCCGGCAAGCAAAGTTTTTAATGGCTCTGGCGGTCCTTCAAGTTGAGGTAGTTTAATTTTTCCTGCGGCATAACACATTCTTTTCTCTTCTCCTTTAGATTTCAGAGCCTTGCAATAAGGACATACTTCATTCACAGTGCCAATGAGAACATGCGGACTCAAACTATAATCATCAGCTGGATTGTAATGGAATGCAAGGCGATTATAATCGCGTGATTGCTGAGCACAGAGTCATGTTTGACGTTGATTTCCTGTTTCTCAATGACGCCTTTCAGCCACTCTCAGTTTATCACGTTCATTCTGTTCAGAAGGAAACAAATCTGAAGTTGCCGAAGATAATCGAGTTCGCAACCGTGCATTCTCAAGTCTGGCTGCACGTCGCCCGCTCGCATTTGAGCCATTGTTTGTCTTTTTGGCTCATTCGTTGATACTCGTTCTTCAGTTTGATTTGCAATTAATCGATCAAGTTTCAATGCTCCAACTATAGAAGAAGTGACAGTTGTTATAAACGGAGATCAATTCCTACCCAGAGATATTGTTCTTCACCGGAGAAGCGATCAATTGAAAAAAATTGCAGAAATTCAGCGATGCTACGCTGCTCTGCAATATCCAATCATTTTTTGAGACGATGCCGATGGATATCACTTCAACGTTAAGATCAAAAATCCAATCAGTGGCGAAGAAACAATTAAGAAATGCAGCGCAGTGGTCTATTATTCGTACCGATTAATGATTTGAGAGAATGAAGACAATCACATTTTGAAATGTCATCAGATGTTTCATCGATATATCGTAGATATGTATGCAAAAATCGAAACAGAACGTTTGATATTCATCAGTTTGAATCAGACCAAAATTCGCTCTGAAGAATACATTCATTTGCGAGATGCAGTTTTAAACGATGGCAATACAATTAAAATTGGAAGACTAACGATTTTGCCATTTTCATATGCAGGCAATCCACTCATATGCATGAGTACGCTCAAGACGTAATTGCATATGTTCGCCAATACGGGCGTCCAGACCTATTCATTACATTCACATGCAATCCAGCTTGGGATGATATACAAAATCTCTTATTTCCTGGGCATCCCAATGGATAGGCATGACATCAGCATGTGTTTCAGACAGAGGCTGAAATCGCTGATGGATTTCATAGTAACACATGAAGTATTTGGATCTGTGCGCTGCTGGATGTACTTAGTAGAATGACAGAAGACAGGATTGCCACATGCACATAAACAACCTGGCTTTATGACGAAATCATTTCAAACGAAATCGACGATGTAATATGCACTGAAATACCCGATGCTGACGTCGATAAAATTTGTGTGAAGTTGTGACGAAAAATATGATAGATGGACCTTGCGGTACACTGAATCCAAATTCACCATGCATGATAGACGAAAAAGCTCTAAGCAATATCCTCGAGCATTGGTGTCCAATACAGTTACAGGAAAAGATGAATATCCTTTATACAGAAAAAGATTAGTAGAAGATGGCGGTAAATTGGCAATCATTGGCAATCATAGAAATGCGAAATAGTAATGACCGGTGGGTTTTTCCATATTCGCTTTACTATTAAAAACATACAAAACGCACATAAATGTGGAATACTGTAACTCCGTTAAATCGACTGAATACATTTGTAAGCAGGTGAATAAAAGCAGCGATATGGCAGTTTTTGGCATGCAGCCAGAAAGAAAGGATAGGAATGCAGTATTACATATCGATGAAATCGCACAATATCAAGCTGGAAGATATATAAACAGCAATGAAGCTGTATGGCGAATTCTTTCATTTCCCATACATGAACGAAGTTCAAATGATTTTCACTTGGCAATATATTTGGAAAATTGACGTGTTTATTTCACAGCTGCAAATATGCAACAAATAGGTCTGAATTAATCAGCCACAAAAGTTGACTGGTTTCCTCACATTATGTCAAAATAATGCGATTGCGAAAACACTATTATATTCGGAACTGCCTATTTATTACACATGAAATGTGAGTAGAAAATCATTCGAATGATGCAAAACAAGAAAGCGAGTTGGCGGAGAACGTGGCATATTTAAACAAACTACGATTGTCGTCAGTTTTTGTCGAATTCGTTGAAGGTGATGTCAATAGTAGTAAAATACAGCTAATATTTCGATTGAGGTTGTTAGAAGAAGAACTTGGTTAAGTTGAAGCGAAATATAAATAAATTGTTGAAAGGAATAGTGGGTGGTTGAGTAGGATCAAGAAAAATAAGTTGAAAGTTGAAGCGTTGTGATGTTTGAAGAAAACTGTGAGAAGCGTGGAGTTGATGGTAGGGTTTTATTTCATATAAAACGATATCTCGTTCAATTCAATAAAGCTTATAAAGATTAACAAGTGGGAGTGGATAAGTTTCACATCTGGTTTCCAAATGGGAAGATTAAGAAGTGAAAATGAATGGAATTTCATGGAAGATTCAAAAAAATTTCGTAACAAAGATATTTTCATGACAAATACGAACAAAAAAAAAAAAAAAAGAATAATTTATTTTCTAAATTATTGGAGGGGTTCAAAATCATTTGCACATTTCTGTCGTTTTTTACCGTTTTATTTGTTTCATTCGTATAATTGCATATATTATACAACATTTTCTTGATTAAGTGAATATCTTTGCAATTTTCATAAGTTATAAACACCAATATATGTTAAAAGTTTGCACGATTTATGTTGATTTCTTCAAAACATAAAGAAATAATTTCGCTTATTCGGAACTGATGCCAATAAATGAATATTAAATGGGGAAATTTTGGAAATTAACAAATTCTCTAAATTTCAATAAACAGGAATACTGAATCCATCTAAATTCTAATATGCTTTCATCAAAATGCTGCAATTTCATATTTTTTATGTATAGTATTCATTCAATCCATTGACTTTAGCAAACAAAAAAATTTTTTTTTAATTTTGAAAATTAAAAAGGAAAACTTATTAGCTTATATTTTTAACTGACAGACATAAATATTTCTTAATATTAAATTTAGTATCTAGATTTTTAGAATCAACAACATTGATCATGTTTGTTAGAATTTCGACGCAGTAAAAATCCTAGTTTTGTCAATTTTTCTGATATTGTTTTCGATAAGACATTCGAATATTTTGGATTTTGCAAGAAGGAGTCATATATTAAAATTAAAAACAGAATTTTTATCAAGTACAACGTTACATCAGAATAAGTGTTATTTTTATTGGAAAAAGTTCTAAAAATTGTAAACAGTAAATAAGTACTGAAAATGCATACTCCTTTGCAATATTTTCAATATTTTTAATTACATTATTTTCGATGGTTCAATTTTTCCTATCTCTAACAAATTATTCATGCGTGTGAATAAATGAATTCACCTGTGAAATGCTCCATAAAAATAATTAGAATTGCAAAAATGAATATATTATCGATGCACGTCATTACCAAAAAAATTTCACGTGATTCATCAATCATTAATACAATATCATGTTACGTCATATTTCACGTCGTAATTTATTAACAATTTATTTCCAAAATTCCAATTATAATAATTCTTTGCATTCAGATATTAAAAAAATTAAGCAGTAATTTTTTAATTTTATTTTAATGGCATTGTTTTCAAGGAGTTACAACAGAAAGATAAATATTGTTATTTTAACATATTAAATATTTTTATAAATATTGTCCTGTTTTAACAATTTTATAATTATTGCTATTCTCATAAAATCATCCAGTTTTCTCAAGTAGTTTATTGATAATAAGCAATATTATAAATTGTTTTTTAAAATAAATCAATCTCAAAAGTAATTATTAAATTAGATCAGAAATATTAAATTTTTTAAAATTTTCAACAAAATCTCTACTTCCAATCTAGTCACTTTTGAGTATTTTATTTATATTTATTTGATTTTTTGATTTCAATTATATCATTTATATTTCTTTTACTTTACTTTTCTTTAAGCACTTCACCACAATTGTGTTATGGAACACTTTGAAAAAAAGAGAAAAGTTTTAAGTGCTCCGCGATACTTGTAGGGCTGTGATTACTATTGTTTTTCATGAGCTTCGGAACCTCAGTAATTTGAAGAGATGTTATATTTTTCGAGAGTCAGGATTTAGAATTCATGGTTTTAGCGTGAAACATTGGACCTTTATTAATTTTTATTTTGAGATAAACGATATCATTATTGTAAAAGAGACTGCAATAATAATGATTTTTAGATAAAATAATAAATCAGTTTTTGCGTTTGGTAGAAAAGAAGAGATATAGTAGTTTTATTTATCCATACGTAAATCCGATAAAGAGACTTTCAATAATCTTTGAATAGCATGTTTCAAATTTGCTATGGCATAGCAGTGCATTTCTATTGCACGACTTCTTCATAGAAAAAAAGAGAAAAAACTAAATGAATTGGATGCGAATGATTCTAGTGCAACAATTTGATCGTAAAGTTTTTAAAAAGTTAGGAGTGTAGAAATTCTTTAACAATTGAATTGAGATTTCAAATCCACTTTTAATCCAGATCGCGGGAGGAAAGTTAGGAAGGAAAAGTGAAATAAGAAATCTAGTCCAACAACTTTTTCGATTTCATTTATAATCTGTTTCTTCACATACATCCTTAATAAGTGTCGCATAATGTCATGAACTTGTACTGCTTTCATCCAGAATTTTTGCCATAAGGTGCATATCACATTCATTTCTGCAAATTAAGGAAACATATTATGAAGGATCAGAAGTGCATACATTTGAATAAAGCAGTAGGACAAACAATTTATTCGTAATAATTCAAGTTTAACTATTTTTAAAGTAATTCGCATGTTTAATTCCCATAAGTTCACTAAAAGATTTTAAGCTAAGAAATTCAATTTTAAATTAATTTTGTCCACAGTATTCCGTTATGAATTTCCAATATAATTTTGCAAATATAAATTTTGATAAATAATTAGAATCCTGCAATGTTGCTGGACAACATTTTCCGGTCGAAAAAAATCACCTTGAGAAAAGTCGACATTGAAATGATAGGCCTTCCGTAAATATTGAATTTACATAAATTATGAAAGTATTCCATATCGTATCCGGTTCACCGATAAAAAGTTGCCAAGCACCAAAATCTACTTCTCTAAATTTTCCGATATTATGGAGAACATTGCGCAAATGGGACGGCGTAATATTGAGCAATTTAGAGAAGTGACAAGCATAAAGGCACTGATATAATTCCAATCCTTCTGAAATTTTGAAATTTTGTCAGGGAACAAAATGAATTTGAAAAAAACAAATAAATCAAATAAATTCCGACAATGACTACCGATTTGATGAAAATAAGATAAAATTTAAAGGAACAAATCATCTTTTATTTGGTAATCATATGTAAGAAATGTTCTTAATATGGTACATTTCTACTAATGAGCTAGTACAATAGATGAAAATTTGAAATGGATGTTTATTTAACTATTCTATGAAGAAATAAAAATTGCAGTCTTAAACTTGTAAAGACCTTAATATTAAGGCAACGAAGATTAGAATAAAATAAAACCTTTCAAAGAAAGATCATCCATTTCAGATAATGCAAAGCTTTTCAACGGCTCATCAAAATCAAGAACATTTACAATCCGCATTTGTTTGTTGCGAATACTTGATGGAAGAAAGGATAATATAGCCAAGTCCGAACATGAATCTGATATGGTTACAAAATCACAATCTAACACCAATATTATTTGCTTGCTAAGCAAAAGTCCTTTTCGAAAACTAACCAATAATGTTCGATTACTTTTAGGTCTAAAATTATTTAAGAATAGTTTTATCGTTCAAATGCTCAATCTGCTATTCAATTTTACGAGTTTTGAAAAATTTGTTCTGAAAAATTAAATAGTATCCATTTAAATATTAAAAGCTTATATTTATTTATTTAAAATAACATGACAAAATATAAAAATATTTCTTATTTGAAAAAATGAAACCAAAATTTCAAAAAAAGCAAACTGATTTTATATCAATAAAATTATTGTGAACTATTTCGCTCACAACTTCGTGTCTTGATGCAAGTTAGCATAAGCGCATTTTTTGCAAATGTATATGTTTACGGACACTTCACAGTAGTGATTTTTTCTTGAAAACTTGTTTCGAATATCAGAATAATGGAGCTTTAATCTCATTATATAGCTTCTATTGAAAACTTCAGAATTAAATAAAAGGGAAAAATTTCAAATACACTCACGAAATGTACTGAGTTGTTAGTAAATCATCGAAAATGATAGTCACTGTATCTGATAAATCACAGTTGCAAATAGCAGCACATGAAGGCAATCTAAAATTAAACTTACAAAGAAATTGAAGTTTTATGAATTTTTAGAAATTTAATTGCGATCTAACAAGAAAGTTGATGAGAAACTATCAAAAAATTCAGATTTAAAATGACCATATTATTTAATACTGTGATAATTTCAAGTCTAAAAGTCTTTTTCATATCTCATTTCAACAATGTAGTTTTAATTATGATTTCCAATAAAGGTCATTGAAGAATTTTAGAAAAATAATGAAAGAAATATTGAGAGAAGTGAAGAAAATATGCTGTAAAAAAACAATTCTAGCAGAAAAAAAAACAAAGAAAATACAACTGATTTAATTATTTAGGCTTCATCATGTTTGAACTCTTTCGGCATCTTCCGTATGATGGAAATTGAAAGAAAAAGAAATGTATTTGAAGCTGCAATTATTAATCTTTTTGAGTTATTTTTAATTATTTCATTAAAATCAAAAACATTTTTTTGAAAATTTGTCGAAAAATATTTTAGATTAAAGCCAAAAAAAACTGACATACTATGGTGTGTATCATTTTCCACTTTGATAGCGATGCAAATATTG
Source organism: Onchocerca volvulus (assembly GCA_000499405.2). Classification (NCBI taxonomy): domain Eukaryota; kingdom Metazoa; phylum Nematoda; class Chromadorea; order Rhabditida; family Onchocercidae; genus Onchocerca; species Onchocerca volvulus. Next base: position 1,396,145 of record HG738139.1, on the reverse strand, counting down.
TCTAGAAACAATGCACTCCAAGCAATGCAACATTTGAAACCATTCAAATTAATATTTTCTGACTGCTCCAATTCTAAGTTCAAGATATTCTACAACAAAGGAAAAGATGAAGATGTGGAGGGAAGTGTGGAAATGTGTTAAAAAACATTTTTGATTAAAATTTTAACCATTTTTATAAAAATTCCTACTATTTTGAATAAAATATTTTGTCAAATTCAGATTTAAATGAAAAACCTGAATTTTTCAGTATAGCCTAATAAAAAATATTTTTTCTTGTGTTTATTTATGCCTTATATCAAGAAAATGATATCTCCACAATCATTAAAAGTCATTTGTAAGTTGAACTAATCAATCAAATTAATATTTTCTGATTGCTTCATTTCCTAGTTCAAGATATTCTACAACAAAGGAAAAGAAGAAGATGTAGAACGAAAATTGCTTACTTGAATCAAGTTCGTATTAAGTGGATGCTTTGGAAGTTGATTTATGGAACAAAGTACGTCATCTAAAATAGCTTCCTTTGCTTGAAGCACTTTCCTCAACCTTTCCACTTCAGCATCCATTTGCTTCACTTTTTCATGCAATACATCTGGTATGTCAGTTTCCATCTTTCATCATTGCCTAAATTTTTAAAAAATCTTGAGAAACAAATGTTTTTCATTGCTATAATGAATGAATGCCGTACTTATAAATGCAATAATATAGCCTGACTGAAAAGCTAGTTGACTTGCAGGACTTAGCGGCCCAGTCTAGAATTTGGCTTCTTTGGCAATCTAATTTGGAATTTGGCTTCAAGATTTGGCAGCTTAGTTTGAAATTCTTCTTTCTTTTTCTTTAATTACACGAGATGAATAATGAAGCTCCAAAATAAGTTATTAATACCAATGTTTCCTGAACTTCCAGATTAATGAACTAAAAATAGATGTCACCCTACCATAGAAGATATGCCAAACGATATTACAGTTCATCAAACTACTAAATTTTCTCCTCTTGCCTTAGTCATCGTCTATGTATCACTTGCCATACAATTCAATAAAAAGTTTGAGCAACAGAAATTTAATATACATACTGCCATATACAAAAAGTTCTGCAAAGCAAATCAAACAAAACTATTTATTCGAAAACCGTTTAAAAATGTTGGACAGGATAAATGTTCTATTATAGAACAAAGAATTTGTGAGATATAAAGCAGTACCATCGGTGGAAATTATTCTTGTGAATTCTTTTTGAATGCAATAAAAGTGCAAAACAACACGTAAGAATGATATACAGAAAATTACAGAATAATTTACCATTAAGTCAAAGTTCACATAAATAATCATTTAATACGATAATTTACGAGCCGCAATTCTGTATTGAGCTAAAAAATCTCAACTAAGAATCCTCCTAAACATTAAACACAAAAGAAAAAGACGAGAAAATGTAAAAGTTGATTTCAACATAGAAGAAAAAAAACTGAATAAACAATTTACATTTTTACATAGGAATAAAGAAAATATCTTTCAAATCTTGCGACCTTAAAATAAATCCAAATAATGATTTGATTTTCCTGACCTCCTCTCCAATTTAGATATATCTGAAGTTTGAGCTACGTTATTTTAAAACATAACAATTTGCATAAATCTTAGGTATAACAACCTAGCTACTGGTTTCATCAGCCAAAAGTGAAGTGCTGTAAGCGAGATCCCACAAATGTGCCACTCCGTATTTTTCCAAAATTTCTCTTGCTTGCTTTTCTAATGTAGCAACCATACACTTCACCTCACCAAAATTTCGTCGTTTCTGGATACCTTCCCAAATCTAAAACTCAAAACTTGAAAAAAAAAAAACAAATAAAAATTCACATATGCGCCTTACTTTATCCTGCTCATTAACAATATCTAAATATATATATAGCCTCTCTATCAAGATTGTTTACGGTTATTTCAAGCACTATCTTTCATTTCCATTTCAAGAGGTTGCAAGAATGGTTTGATAATATTAGGAAGAATATTTCCTTTAGCTAAAAAGATGAAACTTTATGAATCAATTTAACAAATAGCTTCATAAGTGAGAAAAATGAAAGTTTATGAGCTGAAAGAAAACTAACTCAAGATCTCTGGCAATTTATAGAGGAATTAGAATCTTAAAAACATGCATGAAAACTTGGTCTTATTATTGCGAAAATTACACACAGATCGATGGAGAGCTATCTTTCTCTGCATTACCTCATTAATTCAATATTCTCAGCATTTTTTTTACTAAGTTTTGTCTTCCAAACTCATCCAATTTTCAAGTCTAAAGAAAATTTCACCGACCAGGGAACAATCATTTCTTTCACCAGGTGTATCCTTGTTTTCAGCCTCTTTTTTTTGGCCTATAATTTCATCTGCCCATTTAATCCGATTCAACATCAAATTCTTGAACGCTTTTTGTTGTTTTGGCCCTGAAATAAAAAACGTAATTCATCATTTTTAATAGAATCAAGATTCCAAATGCCAATTAAAACATAAGATTTAATGAATTTCAAACTTACCGCCTTCAACAATTACAAGATTGATATTATTGTGCAGCAGAATTAAACCAGTCATATGCAGTTGCTTAGCGTTCATCTCAACTTTAAATTTTTTTGCTGGATGAGTCAAAGATTTGACCCTGAAAAAGGACGAATCTATTCATCTCTCATTTTTCGCCTGAATAAAATTTCAACAAACAGTCATATCATCTTCACAATATTTAACTCCATTATTGGGATAACAGCTTAATTCCTCGAATTCCAATTCTGACATCTAAAGAATTGTTGTTTCTACTAACAATTAAATGGAATTTTAAGAATTTCAATCAAACTAACTTGTAAACTGTCATATGGACAGCTAACGAAGTATCTTCCTTAATTTTTCGTATTTTCTTTTCCGATCGTTGCTCTTTGGTGAGCTTTCTTTGTTGATTTGCCACTTCATGCTTACGCTGTCTTTCAGCCATTTGCTTGCGTACATGAGCTTCAACTTTAGTCGGATCTTGGACAGCATCCGAACCCAGTACTCTCATCAAATTTGATAACTTAACTTTCGGCTCTGGAGCTTTGATTAGACCTAACCTGAAAAAAAAAAAATTTTTGCTACGAGAATTTTCAATAAGACAAAAAAAAATTATCCAAAATTCAAAACAAAAACGAGAAAGAATAGTCAGCAGTTCTTCACAAAGTAAAAAAAATAAAACCTTATTTTTTCTGTCTGCTCTTTTTGTGCTTCTTTCCTGTTCTGCCGTCGGATCTTTTTCCGTTCTCGACTTGTCAAATAAACCTTGAATAAAACAAAAAAAAATTTCAAATACAAGCAAAAGTATTAAAAGGAAAACAGAATTTATATTTCATTCATAAAGAGCACCTTACCTTTAGATATTGTGGCTGAAGAGGTTCATCAGGGGGTTTGAGCTGGATAGGATGCTCCACTAGATTTGTGATTGTCTTCACATATTTATTGTCAGAATCAATATTCTCATCAGGTATCATATTATAACCACCATTTAATACGACTTCATCCCACCATTCTACGAGTGGGACGTCACTTATCTGAAAACTTAATCAATTAAATTTGGAAGCGACACAAGATGTACCATTAATCCCGAACAACACTCACGAAAGACAATGAATCATTTCTCCTCCCTCTGTCTTCAAGCAGAATTGTTTATCAGAAAATGTAATCAACATACCGCAGATGATGAGGGAGTTAGCATAGCTAGTTTTACTGAAGAGGACATCCCTGTTTTCTTGGCTATTTGAGTGATTTCTGCTTGCAAAATTGCTAAACGAGCTTTGGCTCGTTCACGTTGAGCTAATTTTTCAAATTCGCCTTTATCATGGAAAACAATAGCTCGTTGCTTTCGTTGAGCAGATTTTAAACTGAAATCAAATTTAGACTCACCTTCGAGCATATTAGAAATGAATCCATTGACTAGAAGTTATGTTTAAGCGATTAAAATCATCCCATATCTAAGACTAGTACATTAGTTACAATTTACAAATAATGAAATAATAAGTACTGACCTAATACGAGGATCCAAGTACTCGACAATTTTTTGCTCCGGTTCATCAGTTGGTTTTGTTTTTGAAAGTGCTCCACTGTCTACTTCCTTCTTGATCAGCTGCGCAACTGTTGCCGTTCGTTGTGCTAATTTTTCTTTTAGTTCTTTGACCCTAAAAATGCAAAGATTTATGCAAAATCCGGATTGTCTTACAACTTCAAATTTCTCTGGAAGTAAATAATCTGAAAAAAGAAAAAAAAAACTGTGAACCTATTAATTTTCTCCATTGAGTAATTCATAAACATGCTAGCTTCCTTCGTATTTAGTTTTGAAGCTTTCGAAATTACAGCTTGTGCTACGATTCCAGGCCTTGCCGTAAGATTTAATTGTCGCTTCCGCTCCTCAATTGCCATTTGAGCTTGATACATCAATTCCTTACTTTTGAGTTCCTGAAATTATTCTATGTAAACCAGTAGATGTAATGGTGATGCAGTTCACTTCGTAAAATACAAGAATTCCAAAACTACAACAAAATTCTACAGAAAGAACAAACTGAAATACATTTCTATATCAATTATTGTATTTTATTTTTCGTCTGCATCTTTTATATCGTTGTAAACGTAAATCAATTACAAATCGGCCAAAATGGAGCATGAAATAAAAATATTTAACTTCACGTGATATTACAAGTTTCTAGAAACAAATTGTTCATTAGAAGCTCCTGCCATCTACTTTTTAAACTAATTTCTTAACGTATAAAATCAAAATTTACTTCTTCCGTAATTTCATCTGATTTCTTCGGCTCTGTTTTGATAAGAGAAGCATTCGACACTATCGGTTTAGTGATGACTGGCGTAACTCGTGCTGAAATAGAATCTAATCGTTCTTCAAGTTTAGGCTTCTTCAGTGATGCATCATCTTTTGCATCCTTCGTCTCCTCGAACTGAAATTCATGGAATATCATCTTTTGAGAACTAGTGACAAAAATCCGATTTCAAATATTAAAAATCGTATTGCAGTAAAAAAAAAAAAAAAAAGGAAAAAAATGATAATCCAAATTCTCTGAGCCGATTAAGAAAAGATAATGAGAATGACTTGAAATAGTGATGTGCGAGAAAATATGCATATGAGTAACATGTATAAAACATTAATTTTTGCGGGAACTTCACGAAGATAACAAATAATCTTGATAAACTGCGAACTTATATAAGCACTGTAAAGTACCCCATCGATGAACTACTAACCAATAACCCAAATTTTTCTCATTGCTCTGGAGATAACAAAATTCTTAATAAGAGATACCAAATTTTGAAATTCAAATGCATATCTTGAAAGTAATGAGGCAAAGAACCAATCAGCATTAAAAATTGTTTGCATTTCAAAAACAAAGTGTCCGGTACCACGAAAACTAATTAATAAACAACGATATCGATTAGGACTTACGCTTATTTTTATCCGAAAAAAACAAACGAAACATAGGAAGAAAAAAACATACCCGATGTTTCCGTCTTCGAGCAAATTGTGGAAATGCATCAGAAAGCGCATCGACTAAACGCTTTCGAGTGGTTGAATCACGGACATGATCACTAACACGATCCCTCATCTTTTCGTAATCATAACCTTTCCGTAAGCATCGTTCCACAATATCAACAAGTTTATCATCCCGTTTATCAGTATATTTTCGGATCAATTTCTCCACATTGCGATCACCCATTGCTATATTTTCCAACTTGAAAATTAATCGACATCAAATTACCATTTGGGAAATTTGTTTTTTAACAAATACACAACGGAAGTAAATGATGATCACGAGGACAAGTGTACCCAAAATCTCGATTAACAAATTCGACAACTTCATTATGTATCAGCAGGTAAAATTTTTATATCTCGACTTCTTCATTGCAACTTAATGTAGTAAATTTCACCAATTATCAACTTCTTAAAAAGGTAAAGAAAGCTTCATTTTACATAAATTATGCACAAAGAATAAAATTCACCGCAATTTGCACTACTCTCGTCATTTCATGTATGCAAGACGGAGAAAATTTTTATGCAAACATACCGAAATCAACCTTGTTCTCGATACAAATTGCTTTCTTTGCTTTAATATTATCAAACTTGCAATGTGAAAACGAAACTTCGATTAAGTTTTTTGATTAAATGAATACAAATGCGAATGGTTACGCAAATAAATTGCAATGTCTGATACAAAGAAAAAATAACAGGAAACTTTATTCTAATGTCATTATAACAAACAATGAAAAGATGGATGATTCTTCAGGCAATAATTTCAAATCTGACTGGAGTAAGCAGTTGAGGTTTATTAGAACGTGTCTTGACCAAATGAGCTTTCCTTGGTTCCTTTGGCTGAAATCGATCAAATTAGCTTTTCTATGATTAAAAATGATAAAAAAGATGGGAAAAAATGTACTTAACGTTATTGACCAAGCAGATAATATCCTGAAAAGAAGTACGGAAATATGAAAAAATAATATATTATTCAATATAGAAATTCTTGACATGCGAGAGAAATGAAGAGACGAGAAGGAAAAATACATGTTTAAAAAAAAAAAAAAAAAAAAAAAAAAATGACTATTCTTTTACACCTAATGATAATCCTGTAGCTTATATGATAAAAAACAAGGAAAAAAAATAACCATTTTTAGCTTTTGCCAAATTAAGGTTTTACCGGAATCATATATCCTCCTCTCACCTTTAAATATGAAATAAAAATGAGAAATATTAATTTACCATTCTTCTTATAGGTACCATTTGACCAGTTACACGTGCGAGCTTTTTCTTTTCCTCATTTTCTTTAACTCGGTTCAAGAAATCCTGTCGACATTTCGATGGTCTTACATGTTCAATACGGACATTGATACGCTTTTGTAGAATGCGATTTCTGCAAAAAAACTTCATGAATTTTAAGAAGGGAAAGTAAAAGAAGTGTGCTATACTTTTCCACAATTATTAATCATCTTCACCAACTTCAAATTCTCTTTGTACTATGCTTTTTGAGTCTTTCATGGCATCAGAAATCTTCCAACATCTTGAACTTGATAAATTATCTCTCTACTTGAGACGTCCTTGGAGGGAAAATAGAGAAGAAAAAAAAAACAATCGAAGCAGTGAAGGAAATAATTATAGCATGAAAGTAAAATACTATTTTTCGACACCACCTGGTTAATTATTAGAAATGATATTTAAAAAAAAAAAAAACTGGAAACAAAAGATGTTTTGAATTAGATGGAAATATGAAAAATGACCTGACACGTTTGTTGACCAAAACTCCTACGGCATGTTTGGTGACATTAAAAACACGTCCAGTTCGTCCATGATACGCCTTGAAAGGCATACCCTTCTGAAAAGCACCGTTTCCTTTGATATCAACGATGTCACCACGTTTGTACGTTCGATAAAATGTCGACAACGGTTCAATTCCATGCTTTCGAAATTCTCTAGCAAACATATAACGTGTACCACGTCGAATACCTTTTGGATTCACCATTTTTTCTGATATAAAATATCTGAAATATCAAAAATAATACAGTCCTCATTGTTAAATAATTTCTTTTTTTAATGGCGATTTCGTAATACAAAATAAACAGTAAATCCAGATACAAATAAACATAAATGTATTCAATAAACATAAATTATCCTTAACTAAAGCAAATAATATGACCAGCGTAAAATGAATTTACAAACTTTACTTGGAATTTTTTATTGTACCGTTAATAATACATTTTTCGTTGTCTTACAATCCTATTTTTGAGATTTTGAATAAAGATAAACAATGAATGTGAATAGAGATAAGTAAAAATGTTCCGAATATACTCAAGATAAAATTATGAATATTTTCATTTAAAAAAAGACATAAAATATTTCATATTTGCAAAAATTAACCGAAATCTATAATTCTCAACAAATGATATGATCACTGTTAAATGATATGAAATACCACTGTCTATAATATCTAATCATATTTACAAAAACTCCCATCCCTAATAAAAAGTGGTTAGTCCTATCCCTAATCCCTTAGCAATATTTCCAAAGAATCGAAATTTCATGGACCAATGTGGTCCGTTGAAAAGTGCCTCATCTCACGTAATAAATATTGATTGCTAAGTCTTTAATATATTGATATAGATGTGGTAAGAACTTCCTTCCTACATAACTTGTTTTTTTTGTTGTCGAAACCGGGATGAGTCCTGAATTTTTTTCCTACTTTGAAATATTTCTGATAAATTTATTTTTTTTGAGAATTTTTGATTTCTTTCTTGCATGTTGAATTCTTAATTTAAATTTTTAACAATCCTTAATTTCTTTTTTGTGTCCATAATTTTTTGTTAAGTTTTATTTTTTTGAAAACTCATAATTTCTTTTTTGTATGTATAAAATTGCATATATTAACATATAAACATTGGACAAAATGAATGGAGAAGTCTTCACGATTCGACTGGTTCTATGTTCCAGGAAAGCGATATTGTAAGAGTAATTAAGTATACTGCTTTGTTCGATATTTCGAAAGAGAGATGAAAATAATATCTGCTACGCCTATGTTACTTTTTTGAGCAGCACTGAAAAATTTCTTCGTATCGAAATTATGTATATTTAGGTTGAAATAATGCAAAATGAATTAGTTCATATCAAATAGAATATAATAGACCCTTGCCATGTAACTATTATTAAGCTTATAAGCAAAATATACCCTCATTTTTGTTTCATATTTTTTCAAATATTTTATAGAAGCAAAAAATCAATGAAGTATAATTTCAGGACCCTAAAAAAACTATAGGGATATATTTCCTAAGATTTGAGGATTGATATGCAGTTTATTGAGATGATTCTCCAGAAACAGTGAGATAATTCGCTGAGTTTTTTTTTTAGGAAGCCAAAAAATCGATAGGACATTTTTTTTGGAATATATATATATATATGCAATTCTGATGTGTTTTCTTTGCTTCTTTTTTATTTATTCCTTCTATCAATATCTAAGAAGGTTCTTCAGATGCTGTATAATACTCTTTAGTAACATACCAAATACTCTTTTAATCACTAGAACAATTATTGCTGTTTTTTTCTTTTAATCACGAAACTTTAGATTGTAAATGTAGCTGTTTCTGGGGTTTTGGAAATTTCCCTATGTCAGGAAATTTTCCTTTCAATTTAATTATTTTACTTTTCTTACAGCAGACCACTGAATTTCATTATTGTCTTCTCAGCCACAGCGGTATCCCAAGGTGTCATATTCTACTATTAGTTTGTATTTTAATGTCCTTAATTAACTCCTCTTCTTGGATTGTTAATTATTACAAGTTGTATTTTCGAAATGGATTTCCAAATGAAAGAATCATTTGTAAATCTTTTACTTCAAGGATTATATAATGGCTCTCGCTAGTTTCGGGTACAAACTTATCACCAAGCGTTTCTCGACCCTTTTTGTGGCGCTAACAGTTGGAGCAATTTCAACAGATTTGATCATTGATAAAGGTGGTGATTATCTCTTCAATCAGGTAATTTCATCACTCAGTTTACCAATCATAATTAATATCTCATTATGTTGGAAATTTGAGAAGAAAGAGAGGAAGAAATTTTTGTAATATAATGTGGGATTAAATATAATGTAAAATTTACTTATATGGATGGATAAATTTTATAATTCTTCATAGGCTTCGTTTTTGTTTGGTGATATTGCTATCTTATCTTCAACTCTATGATGGAAATTTTTATATGAATAATGCAGTCGACATTTTCTACTGATTGCTCTTGTCATCGTTTAGAAAGCTGTAGAATTTACTTTTCAGTATAACAAAGGGAAATTATGGAAGGACATCAAGGATAAATACGTGGATGATTTGGCTTTTACAGGATGAAGTTCATTTTTTCTCAGATATTGAATTTCTATAGATTTGAAAATACTGACTGTTTGTATTAATGTATCATCGTGCTCAGTAATTAGTGTTAATATTGTCTTTGCTTATTTTGTATAAACAAATACTCAAAAGATGCTCTTCCGCAAGTCCATATAATCATCATTAATTAGTTTCTTAGCAAATATATATCACATGACAATAAGGTTTCATCTTGAAACAAATAATTCATAATCATTTAGTTAAGTAAAGCTTTTCCTATCAAAAAAAAAAAAAAAAAAAAAAAGAAAATTGAGGGATTAATTATGACTGGCGAGAAACAAAGAAAAAACTCGGCTCAAGTCAAACAGCAGTTACATCAAAATCTTATATGATTACTGATATAAATGGCTTTCTAGTTTTCTTGAAAGAAAAAGCTTGAGTTATGGTTCTCTCTCAATAAAAAACAATGCACTTCCATAATTTTCGGAATAAAATTATTTTTAAAACAAAAAACTTCATTTTGCTTGGTGGATTTACAATGGGCTTACTCACTCTTTGATCTCCTCACCCTTCCCGCTCGTTTATCATCTTTTCATCCCATTCTTTTGTTTTTAAATTCAGTTATTTTTCGTAATGATATCTCCCTATTCATCTTTCAAAAAAAAAAATGTAATTTCACGCATAACCAATAGAAAGCTGACAAAAAGTTCCGTTCACTTCACTTGAAAACCTTTTGTGATGAAAAGTTTTATAAATTTGTAAATTATTTTAAAGAACCGTAATTATCATCGTTTTAAATAAATCATAAATTGTGTAAAATATTTTATAAAGGGTACTCAGTTCATCGAAATCAATCTTATCATATTCACTATTTTGGAATTGCATAATGAAGTTTTTCACAAATAATTAAAAACAACTTCACCCGTATATATAAATAACCGTAATTAGAATAGTTTGTTTTTCTTAAACATTTTATATGGAATCATCCATAAACAACTATTTAGTTATTTAGAATTAGGAAAAAATTGAACTTTAAACTTCTCGATCATCCCGAACATCCTCGACATCCACAATGGACGCATTCTACTACGCGCCCCTGAAAATAGCTCCGATTAATTTTCTTGTTTGATTCGACACATTTCGCGCTTAACCTTCATCTATTAAATTCGAATTTCGCCTTTACAATATTTTATTCATATTTTGCTTTAGTGAATGTCCTTTATCAGTTTATAATGTTGCTGTTAGCAATGAAATTTTCCTGCTGCGCGAAAAAAAAAATTAAAATATCTACTAATGTAATTGCATGTAATTCGATAATAAACCACAGTCTATTATTGAAATATATAGTTATTATATGTAAAAAAAGCTTAAAAAAGAGAAGAGAAAAACTATTTCCTTTGATTAAAAAATAATCTGCTAACCACATCTAATTTGCTCTTCGGTACACGACATATACAGTTAGTGCCAAAATTAGTATCTCTCGTTTGGATACATCGCAAACAACATAAATTTTCATATCCTTGTTTTTTCCACTTCGCTATCAATTTATCATCGGCTAACTTGGTATCCAAACAAAACTGATATAATTCTCTGCTGATTACTTGGCGTTTGTAGTATAAATCGTAAATATACCTCGATCGTTGATGATGTATCTGGTAAAATATCAAACAAATATTCGGTAGAAGGTCTTTTAATCATATATATCGTCACATGAGTATTGAATCATCATCATGCGTATATTATATAATTTCGTATTAGAAGTACATTAATAATATTCTCTTTCTTTCTCCTCTTCCCATTTTCTCGTTCGCTTTCCTTTTTCAAAGATATCAAATGCTAACCTTAAAAATAGGCCAAAGGGTTTCTGTCTTACGTTTCCCTTCATGAGGATCTGTTTCAGCTTCACGCATCTTTGCTTCGAATTCATCCAATGTTGGCTCAATCAAATCCCATCCTTCGGGTGGTTGCTTATGCATTCGTCGTAAACGATTCGCAACAGACATTATCACTTTTCCAGTTTAAAATTTGAAATTCCAAGAACCTTAAAATGATAGCAATTTCACGAAATAATAAATCGTAATATCATGACGAACTACACTTCCGAATAGAATAAATCGCTTCAATTTGATACACATATTTGATATCAACTATCCTTTTTTCTGTTCGCTAGACACTGATATTTAAATGAAAATGGTAGAATGTATTGGAATTAAATCTTAGAACATACTGGAGCTAAAATCTTGAATTCTGAACAATTATTTGATAATGACATTTTTAAAATGCTAAGCTTTATATGGATATTTAACTAATACTAGATTTACTTGAATGACTTGAAGCACCACTAGAATGTCATTGACTTATTCTAATATTTCGACAAATTATTTACTAGGAGAATCCAAAAAATATCACAACATAAACCCAAAAGCCAAGAAAATTGCCAAATCTATCCAAATCTTCACAACAAATTCCTTAAAAAAATGAAATTTTGATGAACCAAGACGGTCCGTTAAATATTAACACATCCCATGTTATAATTGTTGATCAATAACGTGGTTACTTCTCGGTTTTCTTCTTTGTCAAATTTGATTTGCCTTACTTCTTTCTTGTTTTTTGAGTATATGCTTGAAATTTCTTGGTATAGGAAGGTTGCAATTTTCTAATTAAGTTCGAATTATAGCTAAAATCACCTGAGATTTGACTTCCAATATTCTAGAAAAAATAATGGACAATAATTATTTTATAAACTTTCGGAAATAAAACATTTTTCATATATACATGGGTAATTTCGATTACTCGAAATGCAATAATTAATGCATCAATATTAGGTACATTAGTGAATAATATATAGCCTACTATAAAGCTAACAATACATTATTTATTTCCTCTCATTTATTTATGATGTGAATCTATGCAATTTACATTTTAATTCTTTCTTCTCTTTATAAAATAATCATTTCATGTTATTTATTTCTTATCATTTATCATTTTCAGATAATTTTTTGATCATATTTTTTTCGAATTCCAATTTATAATAATATTCGATGAATAAATACTACTTTGTAATAATTTCATTAAATAATTCAAATTGGAAAATATTTTTAAGTTCTATGCTATCCTCAAATTTTTATTTATTAAATTTATAAAGAATTTTTTATTCTTTGTTTCCTTTCCCATCTCTTTTTTTCATTATCTTTCAAAATTTCTTTATTGTTTTGACATTTCTTTTTCCATTTTCTTTCTAGGCAAAATTTTTTATATGATTGTTCTTTCTCTTTTGATAAAAATCCCAACAGAATCATTAATTTAACTTAATTAATTGTGTAGCGATAGTTGTAGTTTTCCATTTTAGTTATATTAATATTTAGCTACTAATAGCGGTAGTGATAATTGATCAATGATTTTGTTGCAACTGATTTTTTAAATCGACTTTTCAATTTTTTATTTTGTAATTTAATGTCCATTTTTGCTTTATAACTAATTAGCCATCTTATGACATTACCTAGAATTCATTCAGTTTTTTTTTAAAGTTATCCTTTTTTTTTTTTACAATGAGGTTGCTTCTTTTTTTTTTTTACAGTTCCTAACAATAATTAATCTTATCATTATCATTAAATTCAATTATTTTTATCTATTATTTCCTCATTCCTTATTGTAATTATCATCTCTCTTATATTTATCTTACTTCCATTTCATTAATTACCATTGTCTTGAAATTTTCTTGATTAATATTTTCCCCTCTTAATATCAATATAACTTTATCCATTTTTCTTCAACTATTTGTTTGCTATTCATTTATGATGACATTCTTCCATTATGATTTATTATAGTTTATATAACGTTGAAAAATAGTTATATAAAAAAGTAATTCTACATATATCATATGGAGAATAATTTAATACCGCACTATTCTTTTTCCATTCATGTAAACATATCACTCACTTATATCATCCAATTCATTTGCATCATTTAGTTCATATCATAAATATGCTTTTATTCTGAAAATCTTATCATTATCGAATTTTTCAAGTATTATTAGCAAATTTGAAAAATTTCAAAATTACAGATGTTTTGTAATCTTCTGCATATATAAAATGTAAATCTTCGTTGTTAATCTTCACATAATTTCTGCAACTTCTTCACTGATTGCTTTCATGCAACGTTGCATTCGAATAGACATGTGTATTTATACAGATATACTTGCTCTTTTTTTCACCTGTCACATCTGTGACAGGTAGAAGTAAGTGAGCGGGCTGAATTTTTTGACTACTTCTTCATAAGCGGACTAAATTTATCTATCCAGTATCAAATGAAAATGCAACAATCCAATAATATGCAGCACTTTGAATACTAATAATGGGAAATGAAAAAATGATAATTTCAATGTACAATGGATGAAAATAATTTCTTCATGTGTTTATAGCATGTTTGGAACAATTGATATAATTGATAATCGGATAATAACAAACTAAATATCATTGACAATTGAATAAGTACAATCTAAATATTAGTTACAATCAATTAAATACAAAATATATATGATATATAATAATTACAATCTAAATATTAGTGCTAATCGATTAAATATAAACTATATATCATTGAAAAACTGAATAAGTACAAATGCATATTGTTGACAATCGAATAAGTATAAATTAATTGCATTGACGAATCGATAAGAACAAGCTGATCAAATCTAATAAGAGTAATAGATATTTAATTGTTGAATAAAATTTCCTATTCAGAATTTGGTTTCAAAAAGGAAAATATAGAAATGAGAAAATTTTTTCCTGTAGAGCAAATATCATTAATCTCATTTCAGAAAGACTTATATACCATCTATATGTTAAGCATATATAATCCATCGTTGGAAAATATTGCTCATAAAAAAGCAATTGTAAAGTATAATAAAAAAATCCAGAATAGTGAAACATTGGGAATTATTTCATTTTCTGAAAGAAATAGAATTCTAATATAGATACCGATCAGTAAAATGAGATTCGAATAACTGAAATTTGACAAGACGACTTCAGTAATAGGAAAAACAGACAGAAAATCGTTTTTTTTTTTTTTAATTGAAACAAAGGAAATAAATCCTTTGTTAATAGCCACAACTAGTTAGAATCTTCAAATTTCAGCATATTCTCGAAGCTCTCCCCAACTTTTTCCAAATGAAATTTTAACTGCTAATGGAACTCGTAAATTCGGGATAACCGATGTCATGGAATGTTTGATAATTTCAACGACTGAGGCAAGTGAACTCTCATCTGTTTCTATCAGCACTTCATCGTGTATTTGCATGACGATAGATGAATTAGTGCCTAAAATTCAAATATACAGCAACCTATTTACTATTCAAAAACTTTCCAAAAATTTTAAAACTCGCCATATTTATTTATCCTTTAACAAGATCAATTGGATCTTTAAGGTCAGTATTCGCGGTATTAATAATACATAAACACATATCGAACATATTTCATAGCAACATCGTTTCCATTAGATCACATTTTTCGATTTCCTATTTATTTTCCTTAGGATATCTTTAAAAAGAAAGGAAAAAAAAAACTGACCTAATAAATTCTTCTGCAAATTCAGCAACGCCATCTTGAACAATTCAGCTACTGAGCCCTGCAAGATATGTTTTATATTTAAGAAATGAAATCTTTAAAAAGAAAAAAAAAAAACTGACCTAATAAATTCTTTTTATCCTAAAAAAAAGAAGCAAATATTGCGAAAGAAATTACAAAATTCTTTATATAGTAGTATGATTAGGTAAAGAAGGCGATGGCATGCTATATTCATTGTGAAAATAGAGCATATCCTAAACAATGTTGATACTTGAAAATATTTAAATATCTCAGTTATGTCCAATTCTGATTTCAAAGATATCCAATTTTCCAATCACTTCTACGATCTTCTACGATCTTATATTTTCTCACCACAAAAATTTATAAAGCATTATAAAAAAAAACAATAATATATTTTATCCTATTTATCTATAAACTTCATCGTCAATTTCCTCTCAGTAATCTGACGTTTAAAAGAATGGCTCAAAAAATTGTAACAAGAATTAAACAAAACTGATAAATATTTGAATATCATCAAGCATGTTGAGAAGATGATAGATTTGATTTTTGAATCTATGTCCTGTCTCTCAAGATGTTTCAAGTGTCACATAATCGTGCTATATTATATTACATTATCGAATAAACCAGATATATATCGATGTTAACTTATAAAAAATTAAATATATGTAATACTTACCTGTATACAAGTATTGATAGCTTGTCGTTCAGCTTGAGCTGATTCCGTTTGTTGCATACCGTTTATTTGAGGTAAAAATCGCCGACGACCTAACCAAGTACTCACAAATTTGTCATTCCGGCATACCGCTAATATTTTATCCATCCATGTTCGTACTTCTGCAAAAGAAAAAATATTTCCAGAAAGTTTTAGCGTTATCATTTGTACAGTAATCATTATTTTATCTAATGATTTATAATGCAAAAGAAAGTAAGGAAAAAGACAAACTGGAAAAAAAAAAGTAAGGAATAAGAAAATAGAAATAGGAAAAATCGAGAAAAGGAAAGAAATTATTGCCACTTTTTTTTTTTTAAATTTCAATTTTTGATAAAAGTTTCAAATGCAATTATATGTGGCTTTCCATTACCAATAAGATAAAATTGATAAAACTAATGAAAATTGTTTCTTTTTATTCGATTAAATAATTTTCTAAAGCTTACTTGGAAATTGCTGGAAAAAAGATACGATCATTTGTTGTGCATGTTGCTTTTGTATACCTAATTCTTTACTCAATGATGTGGCACCCATGCCATAAATAATACCGTAACAAAGCTGAAAAGCTAAGCTGGAACAATTTTTTTTCAAAAATTTGATTAATATACTTTTTTGGAACCAATTTTTAAAGTGTCTAATTAAACTATATTTGGATGAAATACAAAAAATACAATTTCATTTCAGAAAAACTAATCACCTGTTTTACTTTGTTTCGATCAACTTTAATATGCAACGTTTCGTTGACATTCCATCTATTCGTAATAATTTCGAAAAAATCACCCTCAGCCAAAAATATAGATATGAGCTGAGGATCAGCTGACAGATGTGCCAACATTCGCATTTCCAACTGTCGATAATCAGACGATAACAGAATCCTACCTTAAAAGGCAAACATATCAAATTAACTTAACCGGAAAATTGCAAAGTAAACAATAGTTCGCATTAAAATCACTTTATAAGTGAAGATTCCCGAATTCTTCAATTTCAAACTTAAATCAAATAAAAAATTAAAAATTAAGAAAGAAATAATTCGTAATTTTTTACAAAATAGATAAATTAGCTCTCAATAAGTTTTTTTTGTAACATGTTTACAATGTACGTTTATACTATTTACATTTGCTTATCTTGTTATACGTTTACATACGTTTACATTTGTATATTTAGCAATCATGCTTAACATATTAATTCAATTAATGCTCTTGGAAATGATTAAAAGTAATTTATAAACCTTCTGAAGCGATGAATAGTGACCGAATGGAAAACCCATCGATGATTGCATCTTTTTGCACATTTTGCACATTCGGATGCACTGTTAAGACACGACCAGTGCAACAATATGTTGTAAAATTAGCACGAATCCGTCCGTCAGGACAACATGAATTCAAAAGTGCTGGCAAGGATGTCTGAAAAAAAAAGTGTTTGTAATAGTTAAAAAAGTTTTGAAAGAGTTTAACCAAAATCAGTCGCTAAAAAAAATTAAAAATTATAATAGTACTAGCTCGCATGCCAAAGTTATCAAACGTTATCATAATCTATGATTTTAGTGTCGAAAATTACTTACTGTTAAAGCAGTATTTATTCGTCTCCATTCCAAAATTAAATTTACGATAGGATATTTTGGAGCTAATTGCTGCAAGACAATTTTATTAGTCGAATAATGTCGACCAGTTGATAGATTCGGTGGTGGAATTTGCAGGCGAACAAAAAGTACCTGGATAATACAAAACATATTAAGAATTCTCACAAATTTTTAATTCATTCATCCATTTATGTTACTTTTATTGTCTCAAAGCTAATTAAAGCTCAAATTTAATTATTTTAAAATTTTAATTTAAAGAAATTTGAGACGAATATAGAAATCCCATCCTTTTTTTTTTCTGATGTGAAAATTAAATCAGCAATTTTCATTAATATTCTTTACTAATATATAAAAAGTGAACACTGTCAGATACCTGAGAAATTTCCGCTGCTGAACCAAAATTAAATGGAATTCCGGCGATGCTATAAGCTTTTGCTTCAATTTCTGTCAATCTTAAGTTGAGCTGAAATTATCGATATGGTTTAACAAACTCATCTCCCTTACAAATATACAGTACTTTTATTTTATTTTTTTTTTTTTTTTGTTTGATTCGAAGAAATTCAAATCCAAAAAACTTCGAAAATCGTAAGGCAAAAAAAGGAAATCAAAAAATGTAATACCTTAGAGTTCATAGTTTTAGCTTTATTTACATCGAAAGGTATACCCACAATTTCTACTTCACAAAACAAAACAACTGATTCTAATTCCAGTTTTACAGATTTTGCCGAAGATAATCGAATAGCAGCAGAGATCAGATCATCATGCATATGCAAGCATATAAATGCGGTAATTGCTGCTTGCAATCGTGGTGTCGCATTTCTAAAAATTACCGCACGTTCAGGAGAAGTAAGCTGTGAAACTAAATCCTGAAATGAGATGAAAATTTCAGATGTAAGAGAGAATCACAAAATTATCGTTCGCATAATTTATCTGAAATAAACGAAATATCAGCATAGATTTTATCGCATTGTTTATAAATTTCCAAAAATCTTTCTATCTTACCACAATAAAATGATCATTACTAATCTGTTATGGAATATTGAAAAAGCAAAATTATCCAGAGATTGATAGATTTGATAAAAGAAATTAAGCAATCATTATTTGATAAAATTTCGAAAAAAAAAAAAACCTGAAATGAAAGAGCGAAATCATCATTTAATGTACGATAATGAGCTAAATATGAAAGTGTTTGCACACAAATACAATGATTAAATAGCGAAGTTTGGCAGTTTGTATCTCGAAGATTTCGTAACGAACGTGAAAATGATAATAAATCATAGATGTATTTTTGCTGCTCAGATTTTAATATATTATCCAATGCTGTTAATCGTTCATGAATTTCAATTCCAGAAACACACTCTGAAAATAGCAAAACTATAACTGAAGAAATATATGAACTATTGAAGTAATTTAATTAAAAATTAATTGTAATATTCAAAAAATAACACAAATAATTAAAAGCAATCACTGCAGCAACTTTTTATTTGCATACTATCGTTCCATTATCAAATTATTGATAGTTTTATATTTATTTGAAATTACAAATAAACTTTTAATAATACAAATTGAAATTAAATTACCCGATCTAAGATCAATATAAACACATTCATCATTTATCGCGCATAAAGCTACCCCAATTATATTTCTATTGCATATAGCAATTCCTAAACCAATTTCACTCCAATATTTTTGTCGTACTAATAATTGCTCCCATGTTGTACGAGATCTAAAAATTCACATAATATAAATTTCGTCAATAAATTCTATCAATTTTTTTTTGTAATTTCAGATTAATTATTTGAGTTTTAGATTTTAAAAGATATCAAGTTTTCATTTCCAAAT
This sequence comes from Onchocerca volvulus, assembly GCA_000499405.2. Taxonomy (NCBI): domain Eukaryota; kingdom Metazoa; phylum Nematoda; class Chromadorea; order Rhabditida; family Onchocercidae; genus Onchocerca; species Onchocerca volvulus. The sequence goes on along the minus strand of HG738139.1, from coordinate 1,376,576 downwards.
AACATGAAAACAAACATACCCGCAAACATCTGTAATCTGAAATTCGGTAGTTTTTGTTTGATTACTACTGAAATGTCCAGTGTCGTTTTTAATACTTTCATTACACCTAATTTCTTTTTCCGCAGATAACATAAAAGGTGATCCAGGTTTCATGATTTTATGCAGAGGACTTTGGAAACTTGGTGATTTTGGAGATTGATTAACTGAAGATCGTCGACCGATACGCTTCATGCAATGTGATGGTTTTTGTGATGTATTAAATGATTGCGAACTAATCGATGAAAAACATGTCCGATCAAATAAATCGCTACTACTATTAAAAATCGATCGATTCTCAATACTGTCATCCGAATTTGCAATAATTTTTTCTTCATCTTCTTCTTCTTCAATACTTTCAAGAGTTATTTGTTGTGACATGGCATATTCAATTGTTGATAACGATCCGTTAGATTGAATTTTGGATGATTTCTTTAATTTAAAATTTCCAAAATCCTTTTTTTCTTTCTTTTGTACATTTTCATCTTGCATTCCAAGAGTAATTGTTGATGTTGCTGTCGCTGTTGCATTTATTTGAGTTTCATTTTTGATCGAATTAAAAATATCCAACGATTCAAGTATTTTAAAATCAGCAAGTTCATCTTGCTGCATCTCCAACTTAATTTGATCACATTTTTTGTTATTAGCTAGAACAGCGATAGCATCTAATGTTTGAGTAATTTGTTCAAGTTCACCAGAATATTGACTACAGCCAAAGCGTAACAATGTTTCATCCGACATCGAAGTATGCGCAAAATCCATGCATAACTGTTCAACATTATCCGAATTCAATCTATCCGGAACATTTGAATTCTCTTGGTTACTTATTGAACAATCGTGTGAATTAGTTTGTTCCACTTGATCCAAATTATCAATTTTCAAAAATTTCATTTCCGGCAATCGCTTTTCATCTGTTGGTCGCTTTTCAATTACTTTTGATTGTTCAAAATTATTCGAATTTAATGTATTTGAAATATTCGACTTCTCTTGGTTAATTGTTAAATAATCATGCAAAACAACTAATTGTTCTATCTGGTCCAAATTATCATTTTCTGGCAATTTCATTTTCGGTGGTCGTTTTTTAATTACTTTTGATGTTAGAGTTACATTTTGAGTACTTGCTGTGGTGTTTTGTTCTTTCGAATTTTCAGAAATACTTGTGCCCGGAAAATTTTCATGCTGCAAAAGGATAATATTTTCAAATTATTGGTAAAAAAAGATTGCTCGAAACAAAGCTATATCTTACAATTAATAACACAATTGGTAACAATTGGGATACTTTGAGGCCAATGCATTCATTTGACTTTATTGGACTAATTGCTCAAATAATTAAAACTTCCATCTTTTTTGTTTCAAAATTATTATAATGAATTATAATGATAGAATAGAGTTGCGATATACAGTCTAAAGTTATAACATTAAAGTTTCAAATGAAAATTGAAAAATATGAAGAAATCATCTAATAATAATAATTTATACGAACAGTTAGATAAAATTCTCTGCTTTCTTCATTCACAGATCTTGCAGAAAAAAAAAAAAAAAAAATGTTAAATTATTCGAATTTCTGCTCTTTTATTGAAAAAACTCACTGACCATGAAGAAATCACGTGAAAATTTAGAATCTGGGAGAAAGGAATCAGAATTCACACTGTTATCATCACATTTATTGCTTGTAGCATTCAAGCCAGCATGATTAGTTTCACAAATTGATGTTACCGTGGAAAATAGAGAATCAATTTTTGCATCCGAAAATATACCAATAGCTCTGAAATGGAATTAACAGCAAGTTAATTCAATGATCAGTAAAAATAATATTGATCATGATAACGTTTAAATCTTCCGGTTTCCCATTTGATAGTAGCGTAAGTGATTGAGAGTTACAAATATTTAAGAAAATATCGATTCATTTCAGTGAAAATAGCTGGGAAATTATTTTATTAATGGGTATTGACCCTAATCGGCAAAATTCAATGTGTTATCGATTTAAATAAAGACTGATATCAGATATTGCCATAATTCAAAATTACTTTTATGAGCTGGTTCTTTATTCCATATTGAAAGCAAAATATTCCGGACCTTGCTAAACCCAATAAGATAACACTTCAATATTGATTAACCCAATTAATGAATAATTGATCCAATGATTTTTAAAATTAGCAATAATCTATTAATCTACTTGGAGTGACTTATGGATGGATTACTTAGTTTGTTTTCTTAATTAAATTGATGCAAATAATACCCCTCTAATAATTCATTATTGACAATATTTCAATCAATCTCTATGAGAAACTGGATTTTTTCCATAATTAATTTAAATTTAATTGATCTTTTCGATCATTCCTTCTTTTACCTTGCTCAGTCTAACAAAATGAAATATTTTAATGAAATTAGGTAAAATATCCTTTGTGTATTCCAATAAAACTTGATCAATAAACAGACTGAAATAAAATTTAAAACTGCAAGTTTTCACCGATAATTTGACGGTTAATTGTGATAGAATATTATGTAATACTACAAATTAAATATACCGCGATGTACCAGAGATGTTCGGGAAATTCAGATATTCGAATATCAAGAATCCGACTAACTCATGTAAAAGAACAATTATAAAATAACCTAAGAGAAGAGGAAAGATGTAGACGAGCACGCTGAATTAATATTTGAGCTGCTTCAACATCCATCATTAAACCTTCTCCTGCAAGCCAACGATTCAATCCTTCATTGTTAGCACGCCTATAATTAATCAAATGATTAATTAAAAATGTCAAGGTACAAAAAGAAATTATAACTTACAACATATTTCGATAAGCATTAAAGTTGCAAAATTTCCCGCTCGATTTTTCATTTAATTATCAATCTTTCAAAAATTTATAAGAGAAAAAAAAATCGACCAATCAATAAAGTTCATCTTAAATTATGTACATATTTTTTATAGTTTATAACAAAAATACTCGTCATAATATTGTTGATAATGTATTAAATATTATCAATGATTTAATTTTACATTTTCCAAATGAAATTTTCGTAAAATTTTTTCGTTTTATTTTTCATATATTTTTTTGATATGATTTGCAAATTTTCAGATAATTTTCATTCTTTTCGCTATTTTATTTTTTCCTTCAAGTTTTATTATATCATTTGTAATTTTTTTTTTCACTATCGATTATGTAATATTTTGTAATAATCATGAACTATCTTTTTCGAACAAAAGATCAATTTTTCTTTTTATTCAATCCCAAATCATTTGTTTGACAAATATTGGCCTTGAAACGTATGTTGTCCGTCTGTTTTGTCCATTTCATCCATTCATTCGTCTCCTTCATTTTCCTATCTTTCATTATCCCAAATTGACTTCTTTTACTACTTTACTAACCACCAAACTGTTGCCTAATTGCTACTAATTAAATGGATGACAGCTAAAAAGCTCTTCAATTTTCGAGACTTTATAGTTTATGTAAATCCAATCCATGTATTTTTATTTGTATGTAAATCCGCATGTTTATGTTTATATATATATTGATTGATTTGTTATGTGATTAAATAAATGAAAAGGTTCGATTTATTGTAATTTCTCTTTTGATGATAGTTGATGATTATACATTATTATTTCATTCTCATTTTACACTCGTAATTTCTATGATCATTCCCAAGGAGATCAAGTTCCATTATGCTTTCTTCTAATGTACAAAAAGAAAGGGAGTGAGAGAAAGAAAGAAAAAATGTCATCCAAGCACAAAATTTTATCTCTTCATAATTGCAGCTATTATTTATTGATTTATTGATTAGAATATCCCAAGAAAATATTCATTTAAATTAAATCTTAATATACTCATAAAAGTTCAATGAAAATATTTACATTTTATTCTTTAAAAATATTTAAGAAATGTAAAATCATGTAAATAGCTTTTAAAGGAATATTTATTAGAGATGATTGAAAGGATATTTTACAAACTTAGTTTTAATTTATTTGCTAATTCAGGATTTCAAAGTGAAACAACAGATGAATAAAGATACTAATATTCTACTAATTTAATTTAACATTAAATCAAATTGAGCAATATTCTTCTGTCAGAATTTCAAGAAGCAATGCATCATGTCATTTTGGTCAAAGATTTTTATTAAATTTCTTTCCTTTTATTCATATTAATATTGCTCGATTTCTTCCTTTTTATACTATACTGATTTTGAATTACTTTTATTGGTAATTATTTAACAAATTCCTACTTGGATCATTAAAATAAATTTAAATGCTACTTCTTGTTATCTAATAAAATTGTACCATAGATCAAATATATTTACCTGACATAAGGAACCACAGATCGTAAAATTTTCGTGATATCATCAATTGAAGTGATTGCTAATGTCGGAATTGTTGTAATATTAGCATTGTGGAAAGCTCGAGCTCGTATACCATCAATTCCTTCAATTTGAACCAATTCCGTCAAATCTTTACGAACACCAAATGTTAATCGTTCGGAAAAACCATCCAATACACTTCGCAGATATGTCCAACCAAGTTTTTCACAAAATGTCACAACCATATCTACAGCAGGTTTGATTTCGAAAGTGAAAATAAAATTTTAGACATTACAATTATTGTAAGGCACAATATTAAGTTATCATTACAACTAGAATTTGAAAAATTAGGCACAATATTAAGTTATCATTACAATTAGAATTTGAAAAATTGAAGTTTTAATTTTAGAATTCAAAAGGTGAAAAATTTTCTGAAAATTCAATTTTAATATATTTACAATCATGGATTTGTTAATATTCTTTACATGAAACAAATGAAAAGAAGAAAAAATATGGAGAGAAGGAAACAGCAAATAAAAATAAGAGAAAAAAAAGAATATTATTATTACGATTTTGTTTATTATTAAAATTCATAGATATTTTAGAGAAAAATTTCAGAATTTTATGAATGTGCTCAAAATTTGAATCAAGATTCAATACCAACATTTAAAAAACAATTTCCCAATATCTGTTTTCCTGCTATTATCACTATATTACCACTACTGTTATAATTATTGATAATTACATAATATCATTAACAATATCTTATTATCTTATTAAAAATGATATGCGCTTCAGAGTGCCGACAAAACTAATTTTAGATCTCATTGCCTTTTTTTTTGCAAAATACTGGAAAATTTGGTTTTTAATAATTTTAGAAAAAAGAAGTTATGAAGAAGTAATGATAATAATGATGACCAGAATATTAAGAAAATTATTATATTAAAGTATCAAAAATATTATTAACATTTTCAATATTCTGGTCATAAATTATTGTCATTACTTCTCTATCTCTCTTTTTTTTAATAAAAACAATATTACTGCAAAATAAGTTAAAGTGTCCTGAACAAGTAAAAATGAAAGTAATTACAGCAGTCGTAATTAATTATTGACACAATTACCACTATCATTCATTAGAATAATTATAATTATCATTATCACTTTCTGCATTAAATATTAATGAAACATTGCTGTTCTTATTATTTCCGCTATTGTTAATTCCATAATTCTCTTTAGTATTTTTATTGTAATTATTATCAACTATTATTCATAATTATGAATGAAAATGATTAATCTAATTTTATGTTTTCTTTATCATCACAATTTGCCATCATTTTTTGACATAATAATTCAAATTTTGATTTGAAATTCTAATCCTAATTTTGCCATAACCAAAAGTAATTTTGCCTTTTCCCCAGTTGAAATTCATGCAAAATCGTTACAAACATAAAATTCCCTAATTTAGCCAATTTTCTTCTCCTTTTACCATACTAATACAAATGGTACTTTGACAGAAAGAGAAGTAGAGAGAGAGAGAAAGAGAGAGGGAGAGAGAGGGAAAGAGAAAGACAGTAATTAATATGGAAAACTGCACATCAATTATATCAAACTGAGACCGAATTACGGTAGTTAGAAGTTTAGAGGAATAAGAAATTTTTAACAAAATTTATGATAGATATGATGAAAAGAGTAGAAAAAAGAGTGATAAAGTTAGGCAAAACCGTTATTGACGATAATAAAGGTAATTGAGAAGAATGTATATTTTGTGGTTCATTCAGTAATGAAGGCACTTGAACGCCTCATTTTCCTTCCTTAAGTGCCTGTTTATGTCAAAATTAAGAGTTAACAAAGAAAAGCCGCAAAAACTAATTTCTCCTTTTCACATCTATTAAATAAGCTAATTAAGAGGTGAAAAAGGACGATTTTATTTGATCTGATTTTTGAAATTCGATCAATATTATTGCTATATACTTCTAGATATTAAAATCTTTACTAAACATTTTGTTAGAGTCAGCAAAGCATTTATCCTAATAAAGGAGAGTTCACCGATTTTACCCGGAAAGTTAGAAAAAAACTTGCGAAAATCTTAAAATTAGAAAAATAATATCACTAATTTTATTATTACTAATAACATTTGTCAATATTGCAATTGCTGTCAACTACTTCTTCCATTACTGATTAAGATAGTATTAATATATTAATTTTAACGGTATATATCAATATTTTACTCAGTGGTAAATTTATATACAACATATTTGAACTGTGATGTATATAAATTTTTGAAAAAAAATCGATTGAAAAATACGTTGGATATTCAAGAAAAGAAAAATAATGAAAAGAAATTTAATTTTGAATTTCAAGCATATAAATTTACAGGCATATGTTGCTGATTGTTGTTGTAAAGTTTGTAAAGCTCCACGATTAATACGAAAACGTCGAGCAACAACACCAAGTGGACATTCTCTTATTAAATCGAAAAGTGCCAACGCAGAAAGAAAACGTAAATGTATCTGAAAAATATATAAAAAAAAAAAAAAACATTTGAACAATAATAATTTATAAAATAACAAAACAACAATAACCATAGATTAAAACAATACTGTAATATGAGATAATATCATATGATGGTTGATAATATCATGAAATTATTAATATAAAAAGAAATTATAATGTAAATTATTATGATGCTATTACAAAATAAGGTATTGCAATTATAAAAAGCAAATAATTAATTAAGATAATTCGACAACATGTAATACAACGAGTAATTTATTTGTCAAGACTGAATATGAATTTAAACATTGATATTAACATTCCATTGTTGTGTAAACATCACAGATAAACAAATTTTATGCAAATAACATAAACTAATGTTAAACTGAGTAATTCTGAATGAATACCTGCATGCTTCCTGTTTCGGTTGCTTGTCTGCCTTGAATCTTTCCGAGAATGAAACTGTCACAAATACCAATCATTTTACCCACTTTTTGTAATCTGGTAGGTAATTTAGACCAAATGTTGTAGTAAACATTCCAATCGATATAATTCATCCAGATGGAATCATTATGAAGTGGCGTCACCTCAAATTATGTTATTGTAACTTGATGTTTATATATGTATATTAGTTTGATATCTTACTTATAATAAGAATTCAGTACTCGACTTCTTTTCCTAATAATTGATGGTCTTTTTCAGCCGAATTCTTTTAAAATGAAAAAAAAAACAAAAAACAAAAAACAAAAAAAAAAAACTAATCATTTCATGTTTCACAATTTACCGAAGAAGAGTGTTAAAATTATTGCACAGTTTTTGGGTAAAAGTGACAAAAACTTGGAAAATTACCAAATAAAGTAAATGAAGCTCGGTATCCAAAGCTAAGGAACGCATTGCTTTTTCAAGATCATCATAAACTTGTAACGCAATATTAGGTGGCAGCGATGATGTAAATACAGCTCGGCCTAGTTGAGTTCCACACAATCCTTCAATTGTATAAATCTTAGCTTGTAAACAAAATGAAATAAACAAAAAAAAAAAAAAAAAAAAAAAAAAATTGGAGTGAAAAATACAACAAAAAACTGTATAAAAAAAAAGATAGCGATAAAATCAATGATATTATTTAACAAATTACGCATAATAATTGAAGAATAAAAATTTTCGAAAAAATAAATTTAATCTGAGAGGCTGAAAATAAAAATTCTCGAAAAAATAAAATTAATCTGAGAGGCTGAAAAAATAAAATTAATCTGACAGGCTGAAAATAAAAATTCTCGAAAAAATAAAATTAATCTGAGAGGCTGAAAATGACACAATTAATACCGAAATCTTTCTGATGACAAATTAATTTTCTTGCAATGAGAAAATTGAGCTCATCCTCTATCGTTAATTTTTTTTCGAAAAATAGTAATGATAGCAATTTTTCCAGATCATTTTCATTTCTACAAAGACCGCTGCATATCGCCTACAATCACAATTATTGTTTTACTGAGGAAAATGATTACTATAGTGATTATAAGTTACTAGAAATTATGTAAATTATTATAAATTATAAGCTATTGATTGATGGTTGCAGGTTATTACGATAATGAATATCCAGTTAATGAGTTATGGAGTGATCATGAAAAACTCTTATAGAACGGAAATTAATGATCGGAAGAAAAAAACGAAAATAATCGAATCAACTGGTAAAAAAAATATACGGAAAAAATTTAAAAAAAAAAACTACAAAATTCAAAAACCTCAATAATTAGTTTAATTCGCCGTCTTCGAACTTCACATCTACGAGCGAAAATTGCTTTTTGTTGAATAACTCGTTGTACTAAATCCAACTGATTCTTATTACATACCACAATACTTTCACCTGAAATTGCGACATTTCGCATACATCAGTTCGCTAACAATTTTGGAATCGTTTAATAATATTTCAGTTTTTTTGGTTTGAAACAACGATTTAGTAACTTCAATTAATTACTCTACATGTTTTCATTCTTCAAGTTTAAATCGTTATTCAAGTACGAGTAACCAAATTTGTAACTGTCAATAACCTGTCCACTCGCATGTAATAAACTAAATATATCAGCCGGAAAATTACTTTCTTAACTTACCGACTAATTCAAAAATACTAAAAATTCAACCTATATAGTACCAATAATAGTCATCTTAGAAAGGTTTATCATGTTGCCATTTACTTCTTTTTTTTTTTTTTTTTTGACGCTATTCACTATTATTGCAATATTAAAAATCTTATTAAAAATAAAAATTGAAAATAAAGATGATTTATTAAACATTTTGATATATTTCATCAAGCTTTTAACTTTTGAGAAAAAATTATCAGATTTGAAAAAATTAGTAAAATTCTAGAATAATAAAATAAAATACTGAAATTATTGATAGAAAGTTATAAGACGAAAAGAAAAAATTATATAGAAAAATTCTGGATCAAAAGATTAATGAAACTGTTGTTGTTTTAAAAAACTACATCATAATCTATGAATGATAGATTACGAATCTATAGTTAATCTATAGTTTTTTTTCTGGTGATGTTTTGTCTACTAAATTCGTCTAATAGCTTTAAAAAGCTAACGGCAGCAATAGAATTAACAATAAAATGTAGAAAAGCCAATTCAATTACTGCATGATCTTTAATTTCTCCAATACTTCTGTGATTGCAAATATTTGTATGTGTATTTATAGGCTTGTTTATACTTTGTTTTCTAACGTTCAATTAACTCAATTTATTCTCGAAACTAATTCTTTCAGATTACTTGATATCATTATTCATAATAAAATCATTTTTATTGTTATTGCTATTATATAATAGTTGTTGTTACTGTTGTTGCAGTTATTGTTATTATTATTATTGTTAAAACATTTATATTTATTATTCATCTATTATATCACATCGTTATTATTGATACTTTTGATAAAAAAGAAATCATCATTATTTTTGTCATCTATTCCGCATATTTTCTAATCTTTAGTTAAAGTGGATAGCAATTAATTTTTATTAATATTATTTCATTATTTTTTCCATTTATTCAGTTTTCTATTTTCATGTAATTTCTCACATTGCTCAATCAATCTAACATTGATGGCTTCTAAATTATGAAATAACTCGGAAAACCAAAATTAATAAATATTTAAAAAAAAAGAAAAACAATAAATACTAATTAATTTATTTTTTTTGGTCGATATAATGAACTTTTTGCAGGTTTTTAAATTCTAATTTCCCATCTATCCTTCCACTTCCTTTTCTCCAGTCCATTTTAGTTCTTTTATTATCTTATCTTCCAAATATTACACAGTATATTATATATTCGTATTTGCATCCTTCCTATATAAATGGACAAAAGAGGTGTACTCAATTTGATTGGCTGAGTTGGTTGACTCCGCCCCCTTTCAAATACTGTTTTAATCATACGGTAATTAGAAGATGATAAGGGCAACAGTGGCAATTTTACCATCATTAATTCATTTTAGTTCCTATTTATTCCTTAAGAAGTGTAAGTTTGCATATCCGCTTATTTATCTATCTATATCCTGGGCATATCTTATTCGCTGTTTTGACAAAAATTTTAAAAAAATACAAAAATTTTGAAAAATATGCAAACAATATCGGTTGCAATGTTTGGTGGTAGTAATGGTGGTAGTGATGGTAGTGTTGGTGCTGATGTTAGTGTTGATGCTAGCGGTTGTTGTAGTATTGGAGGAAATTCGACTACCGCCATTGGTACCATGGCACATCAGTTAGTAACGAACGGAATTGATAATACGATTGCAACTACTGCTACAGCAGCAGCAGCTCAACGAATGGGAATGTCATTTGGAATTCACAGTTTGTTGGGATTAGCGGCAGCTCGTGATATGCACCAAGGTACCGCTGCAACCTATCTTACCGCAACACCAACGCAATATTACACCAATCAAACAACATCATCATTCTTTCCTCATAATGCACCACAATTTTTCACTATGGAAATGCCACAAAGTTCATTTGATCGAGTCCAATATGAACCGATTAATCAGGGTAATCAATCTTCATCATCCTATTCAATTATTTGACATATCGATTTATTTGTAATTGTAATTGCTTATTTATTTATCTATTTACCTACTTATTTGCTCCAATCATTTATTTGATTTTTTTTTTTTGTACTTGAATTCATATCTAGGAAATTATAAATCGGAAGGGTAATATTTATACTGCATTACTAAATAATGCACCGTTAAGAATAAGAATTAAATAAGTTACATATAGTAATATTATTTTTTTTGAAGCAAAATTAAAAGAATGAAAAGCAGTAACAGATGAACAATAAATCATACTATTCACTGTTTCTATCGCTAATAATTATTCGCTTATTATCGTTATTAATAAAACAGGAATGTCCGGAATGGATTACACCGGTATCCGGTCCAATTCAATGTTTGGAACAGCAGCAACAGCCATAACAAACATTCCATCATCAAGCAATCAAAAAACCATTTCAAAAAGGAAAAAACGGCGCCATCGGACGATTTTCACGCAATTTCAAGTAGATGAATTGGAGAAAGCTTTTCAAGTATGGTTAAAATTAATTTTATCATTATTTCTTAATAAAATACTTGAAATTTCATCTATAATTTTATAAAGTTTTATCAAATTTAGTAATTAATGATGAAGTTAATGTCTCAGCAAAATTTAATTCAAACAATTTCATTTTTAATTTCTATTTTAGAATAGCTGAAAAAAAATAAAGAAAAAAATAATCGATGCAATTATCACGTATTTTTACACCTATTTTTAATAAAATAAAACCAATAGGAAATCAAAACAATGGTTTTTCTTTTTTTTTTTTTTTTTATTAGATCCTAATTAATTATTCTTTCAAAACATAACACATTCATAACAAATATACTGAATACAGTAAGACATTTTAATATGAAATTTCTTTCCGTAAAAAGCTAACCGACAAATTCAAGAAAAATTGTACTATTGATTTTATAGTGTATTATTCTATTCAATTATACCTTTCTTCATTTTACACAAACATCTTCTTCAATTCGTTTTTGATTTTTAATTTAAAAAAAATTTAAAAACTCATTTCTATGGAATGAAATAAAATTATTGCTTGTTCGTTATGCATAATATCATATCTATATTTCTTAAAATCTTTATGTCAACATAGAATATCCTTTGATATCACCTATATTTTAAATCAGAATTAATTTCGCTTTTTTCTTTCCTCCTTTTTCAAATCACGCTTTTGAAGACAAAAAATTTATAAGTTTATTAGTAATTTTTTAGGAAGCCCATTATCCTGATATGTATGCTCGTGAATTATTAGCTATGAAAACAGAAATTGAAGTAGATCGAATACAGGTAATTAATATTTATAAAATATTATACAGTAATAATTAATCATTGCTATCATTGATCCTTGTACAATTCTTATATATTTTATATCCAAATTTCTTAAAATTGTTATTCATTTTTTTTTCTCCTAAAAAAAACAAAGAAGAAAGTTTTTTTTTTTTTTTTTTTGAAATCTTAAATTACATAGGTTTGGTTTCAAAATCGCCGAGCCAAATGGAGGAAGACTGAGAAAACATGGGGTAAAAGTACAATAATGGCCGAATATGGATTATACGGCGCAATGGTTCGACATTCGTTACCATTACCAGAAACGATTACACGATCTTCCGAAAATCCAAATGAATCTGCTGCTCCTTGGCTTTTAGGTTTGTTTGATTATTCTGTTAAGATAGATAAGATGAAGAAAAATGACCCATCTCAAATTTAAATATTCTGTTTTAGTACTAAAAAAAACATCATATCTATGTAACTTGGATATCATAATCAAAACATAAATATGCTTCTGCTTAATATCATGATTATCTATTCTCTTATTTTATAACTATTACATCATAATTAATCCATCACATATTGAACGTAATTAGATGAAAACAAAAACTGACGCAATTGATGCCATATGTTTTATACCATATCTTATTCTTCCATTTCATAATATTTTGTTTTCTTTTTTCATTTTATTCATAAATTCAACTTCCTTATGAAAATGAATTCTAAAAGATAATTTCTTTGAAATATTTCTTGATCTTCATAACTTTTTTTATCATAAAATAATTTAATTCGAACGATTAACATCAGATGATGCTAAAATATATTTCTTTTCATCATGAAATTATATCGATTAATGAAATATTGAATAAAATTATTATATAGATATGTAATAATTGTAATTTAATTATAAAAACTGTGATTGGAACTAAAAATTGAAGTAGTTCAAGCAATTTACAACTACTTATTTTAGCTAAATAACTTAATTACATGTTACTATAATTTAATGAAATTCTAAATTAATCATTTAAAGAGAATTTTTTCATATTATCAGGAATGCATAAGAAAAGCCTTGAAGCAGCAGCACATTTGGAAAATGGTGAAATTGACAAGGAATCGAATGAGGATGACAGATCGGTGGATGCATGCTCACCGGGTATTTCAAATAATAATAGTAATGATACTAACGATAATCCTAATAATAATAACATTAATCATGATCAGCAAAATACTAAATTATCTGCTTATCATCAATATAACGGTTTACAATATCTAAGCAATGATACTAATACTACCAGACAAAACTAACTTAGAATAAGAAAAGATAGAAATAAATTTTGAAATTTTATTTATCAATATGAATATTCTATAATTTTTATGTGTAATATGTCATACATTAATAAGTTATAAATCATTTGATATTGTAATTATCATAATATACATTTATGATATTTTTAGCATGAATTCATCATATCATCATATATTCGTCCACAAATTCGGTACTAATTAATATAATAATAATTATTAGCAGAAAATTTATTCATTTATCGATTAGCTAAAAAAAAAAAAACAAAGGATGCATGAAATGAATGAATTATATTTCGCACAGTACTGAAAAGAAAAGTAAGCTAATCAAAAATGAAATTCGAAATTTCACAAATTTCAATTTTCCAATGAGAATGAAATATGATTGCTTTCATGCTTTTTAAAATCTTTAGGCATATTTTAAACCCTTAACGCTTCCTTTTTATATCAAATGATTATTGTATAATGATAATTATTATATGTGAAATTCGCATTTTCATTAATAAATTTCATTCCTATTTATTCTTTTCTTCTTACCCAGCAATTCAACAATTCTAAAAAGTTTCTCATAGACATTTTTTTTTTTTAGTATCAAACCATTTTCAACATAGCTTATCTGTCCCTATCTGGAAAATTAAGAGTTGAATCAGTTATTTATTAAAATTCCAATTTTTTTTTTCAATCTAAATTTTCTGATTAGATTTTGATTGAATAACACATTGTTCGAACAAAAAAAAATTTTAAGAATATTGCTAAAAAAGACGTTCTAAAAGAAAAAAATTTATCCTAATCAAATATATTTTTGACTTCTAAATAATTTATATAAAAAATTTCAAACCTAATTAACTATTTTAATTAAAATTATTGAAAAAAAAAAAAAGGAATGAAATAAAGGAGAGAGACATTTCAAATCTAATGGAATATTACGGTATCTTTGTTTGAAATTTAGCTAATTATACATCTCGAAATTATTCATCAATTCAATTGCAAGAAAAACTAGCAAAATGTGAACTTAAAAAAATTAATATGCTAGAAATATATCGGACTAACTATTCCAATTATCATAGTTCCGATATTGGCAATCAATTGTCTAATCAAATAAACTCCTCGGAAGAATAACTTTTATTCTAATGAACGAAAGTGTTATAAAATTTATTAGCATCTTTTCGAATATGAATTTCGAAAAGTGAAATCTATTGTAAAAATTTTGAAAATATAATAAGAATTGTAAATGATAAAGGAAGATCTTTGGGATAAATAAAAAAGAAAGAATCGTAAATTTAAAACTTGATTAACCTTTCAAAGTAATCAGTTTTAACATTATCCTAATGATTAATCTTCCAATCTGTCTAACTTAAATTTTCTCATACTATTTTTTTTTTTTTAATCTGATAAAACTAGCAAAGACCAAGTTTCGATATAAATTCTAATTATCTATCTTAGGGCTAAGATCCAAACTTAAATGAAAAATTAATATTCGATAAATTTATCAGTAATTTAATTTGCTGGAAAGAGTATTGTTTTATATTGAATTTTATTCTATACAGAGAGAGAGAGAGAGAGAGAAAGAGATTGAGAGAGAGAGAAAAGGGAAAGTTAGAAAAATTAAATGTTACAAATTCTTCACTTTAGATGATAAATTAATCTCCGATACTATATTCCTCAAGCAAATGTTGAAATGAATTATTGACAATTTGGGGGGAGATTAATTTATATCACGTTACCATAATTGCTTCATCAACAGCAATCACTTGTAGAACTACCATTCAATCCAATTCTTTTCATACGATTCTTTAATCCGAGTAATCTTTGACCTTTGTGGTGTACAAAACAATATTACCTCTCAATTATCCAATATTAGCAAGATATTTGATAAGATCAACTTTCAGATATAAGGTCATAAACTATTCCACCTATTTGGAGGATGTTGTTTATATTACTTTTTACTACTATTAAACAAAATCACATATCACTTCGAAAAGACCAAAAATTGTTATTATGACAGAAAAATTTAAGATGTCATCACATCTTCTATATTCGCATGATCATTCTTTCTTCTACTTATTATATTCTAATTTCAACTTTCTGTTTAAAGAAAAGTTTAACGAAGTTCAGCTAATTAAGTAAGCATTATATAATAAACTATTACTGAACTAAGGAAAAAATATAAATTATTATTGAACCATAGGAAAATAAAAAATACATTTTATATGATCATATTCCATTCTTAAACTTATTCTGAATGATGTAAGCAAATTTGAAATAAAATTAATTATGAAATATGATTTTAATCTATAATAATAAATTATAAAAAGATAAACATTCCATTATGCTGGAAATGATTCGCAAATTTTTTCATAACCTATCATTTACTTTTTCTAAGATTTGCAATAATATTATCAAAAATTCCATATTTTGCTAACCCTAAATTTTAATCCGATATATTTTAATTTAAATGATATATATATTAACTCTCATTAATTCATTCTAATATAAAAGATATTCAGTAAAAAGATAATATAATCTTCTTCCGTATCAGAATAAATTTATGAAAGTTCATTAACAATGGTTGTTAATACTGATCTCAACTATCCAGGAATAAATACTATCTTAATTCTTAACTTCACGCCATCTCTTTTTAATTTCAAAGATATCTTCTCATGTTTAAAATAATTGCTGAAATATAGGGATAAATTATTTTGAGATGTCTAAGATGCTTTAGAAAGTAACTGAAATGATTTCAAAATCTTCAAGATCAATCTTCACCATGTTACTTAGCGTATTTCATCATGAATTATTGTAGATTGTGAAAAAAATGAATTTAAGAGATGATTTTCACTGATTGACACCGATTAAAATAAACTTAAGTAATTGATAAATCAAAAATTGTTTACTTAGGAAATACTCAGTACTACATGATCAACAATCAATTAAAATGTAAATTGTGTGGAAAATTATTAACTACAATTTAGCCTAATCATCTCACTCAAATCAATTTATTCCGACCGTTTTCTACAGTGTCAAAACAAATTAACTATCTGATCATTTCCATTCAATACATGAGTAGTATTAAATCTGGAAAGTAATTTAGAAAATATGAAAATCATATGGTGAAAATTTTCAAATTTCAATGACTAAATAAGAAACAATTATCTTCTGTAATTTCAATTATTAATAAAAAAAAAAAAAAACAAATCATTGATAATGCAATGAAATGATTAATAACTAAACCGTCAAATAACTGTTATATATTTATAAAGGACAAAACTTTGCTAAGTTTTTTTAAAGTCTCATCCATTTTTTTGATAAATTCACTTTGTTTTCTTGTTTCCATACAAATTTGTTTTCTTTCAATTTTAAATATTTCCAGTATTTTTCCCGAATTTCCTTCACGATTTAAATATTCCTGTATCATAATAATTTTAGAAAAAACTGATTAATACAATCTACATTTGTCACCACTTTCCATCGTTTATTATAGTCAAATTCGTTATGAATATGAACTATTGCACAAATATGAGAACGACTCTTATACAGAAATAGTATTTCTTTCAGAAATTTTTTGAATTTCTCAAATTCTGTTCCCAAAATTTCAGAAATATAAATTCATTTATGGTAATTTCATGCCCATAATCTGTAAATTGATACCTTTTTCGGTTTGTCCTAAACGTCCAGCTCGACCAATCATTTGCATATACGTTAAACCATTAAGTGCTACAGGTCCAGACATTTGCGCTTTGATAATTACTCGATGAGCTGGCAAATTTATTCCTGAACTGAGGGTTGATGTAGCACACATTATACGCAGTGATTGCTCATGGAAAGCATTCTCAATGATTTCACGTTCTTCTACGGTCAAGCCTGAAATATTTGTTTGACTATTTTGTTTTTTGTTTTTTTTTTTTCAAATTCATTTTAAAAAAAAATCCATTACTCATCTTTCAAAATTACTAGCATATTCAGCAGTTGTAAAACTGATATTTTGAATTCTTGTTGCCAATAAATTTACTGCATATTTCAATCTTTTACGTATATTTCTCTCTTAGATTACACTATTAAATTACGTTGGAAAATAATTGCTAATTTTATCAATCAAAGAAGATTATCAATCGTTTCTCAATTGGCATAAATTGCTCTTTTGAAAACTTTAATATATTCCAAATTTTGACAACTTAAGAAAAGAATGTGTACTAATTCGCCTCTTACCCAGGAATACATTTTTCAAAAGGATAGATAATTTTATTTTAAATAAATGAATAGAGAATACCGGTAATATAAGTGGAAATGGGGAGAGATAAGCATTTGGGACATAAAAGTCATACAAAGAGAAATGGATGTAAAGATTGCGTGGAGATAATCGTACCAGATAAAAAGAAGAATAAGCAAGTAAGAATAATGTTGACAATTTGAGCAACGATTTCGGGACATAAATAAGGCAATTGGAGCAAAATTAAGTAAATAAGTAAGTAAGTAAATAAGTGATTACGTAAATAAATAAATCGATAAGTAAGTATCAAAGCGTTGCATTAATGCACTAATAATGATGACAATGTGCCACTCTTTATCCAATGAATAGCACTTAATCAACGCTTTCAAAAAGAAGACCGTCTCTTCAATTGTTGTAAGATGAAATTACCGATAATTGGTAAACACATATACTTATGAGGAATCTTTTCTCCTTCTATGCCGTGAAACATTATTCTAAGTTTGATAAATTTGGGAAAATTTTAAATTTCATTGGATATTTTAAAATTTGAAAGAAATATGATTCCTTTTATAAATTCTTTTTATTTAGAAGCATAGTAATAGCTAATAAGAATGAAAATAAAAATTCGATGGTAGAGAAGAAAAATATTTGAAAAGAAAAAACTATATTTTAAAACTTAAGCCAATGGATTTAGAAAACTTGAATATTATCAACAATTAAGTTTTTAAAGTTCAAAATTATGCATGTTTTCATCAAACTCAACTTCAATAAATTTTCTTAAGCTTCTTTTTTTCTCGATGTTGATTGAAATTTTTAAACATGATCCAGAGAGAAAGAGGTATAATTAGGCCGCATTCTGGTTCAATAATCAAGTTGGAAATGGAATGAAAAAAGAGATATTATAAAGTGTATTAAAATCTGGCAAAACTAACCAGCATGATGAAATGCGATTCCATATGGTATTGTTTTTTGCAAAATATCATCTATAAATTGTACTTCATGATAAAACGCTTCTTTAAATGATTTCAATGATTCCATACTCAAAGATGGAATATAATTTCGGTTATTGCTCGATTTAAAACATTCCTTGAAATGATCTGATATAGTTAACGCAAGTTTTTCTGTTTCTGCTTTTGAACTACAAAATACCAGCACCGATTCGTCTTTTACAACAGATTCGACACATAAACTGAAATAATATCGAGTTTATTCCTATATTTTCAGAAATACATTTAGCTATAATTATTTATACAATTTCATTTTTAATATAATTTGCCAAAATCACTTTAGAATATTTCTAAAACAACTTGATGTATTCGAAGGCACCAAATGTTCGGTAGTTACCAATTACAAATTTTGTTATTTTAGTCTGGAATGATTTCAAAAATATTAAGTATATTTTGAAAGAAAAAAAAGAAGAAAAATACGAAAATTTTGAAATCTAGAAATTAGAAAATTAGTGGAATTTTTTTTTTAATGTACTTTAGAACTCATAAACTCATAATGTTTTAAAAAAGCTAGTAATTCGCCAAAAACCATACTGTATGATTGTATGTTCGATATTATTTGGGATGACAAATGCACTTGATATCGTTCGAATATATTGCATTGTATTTACATCTCTTAACTCCCCATCGCACATTATCATTTCATGCAACTGTATCGGGCGAAATTGTGTTTCATATTTCTCGGCATTCAGCCAGTCAGCTAGTTCATCCAAATTTGGCAATGTAGCGCTTAAGCCGATAATTTGAATTCGATGGCTACAAAATTAAAATTTAAAGTGCACGGTCTATTTAAAAAATTAAGGCTTGAAAAAAAAAAGAGAATTTCAAGAATTCTGTAAAACTTTAAAGATATCAAAGAACTTTTTAAGAAACTTAAAAATTTCAGAAATTTAGAAAAAATTTTAATTTAGTAAACTATCGTCGAAATCATGCAAATGTCGCATAATAATTTATTATAAGGAAAAACTTCCTCAGTAGAATTTAAGCATACATACTTTAAAAACTGAGAAATGTACAATGCTTTCGCAACAATGTGCTCCACCAGTGGACCACGATTACCATCAAATAACATATGAAATTCATCGATTACCAATACACCTAACAAAAATAAATCAATAATAAGTAATTTTCCAACAATACTGAATAAAATATCAATGGAATTGAACTTTGAATATGATTTTTTAATAGAATATTGTGCGTATTTGAACATCTCTAACAAACGTGTCAGAAATTTGTTGTTAATGTAATACTATATATACTAGTATGTCTCGATATTGAAATACACGTATGCGTCGATGAAAGTTCTATGGAAATAAGATATCAAATGTAACATATTTCTATAATAAAGTATATGAATGAAATTTAACTTCTTTAATGTATAATTATCCGATTAAAAAAAAAGGAAAAAAAGAAAACAAGAAATTTAACCTATATCAAATATAGTTTTGTCGTCAATCATTCGATTGAAGAGTGAATTGGCTTTCTCAATGGTGCATACTGATGCATCCCAAGCTTGAAATGATGATGAATGTGAGCCCATAAATGCACTGACACGAAGATCAACTCTTCGCCATATTTTCTAAATAAAATTATTGAAAATTTTACAAGTTTCTACTTTTTTAGTCACATGAAAACTAAACACTAAAATTATAAAAATATCAACTAAATTTAATACTAATGCTAATAGAGAGATTGTTTAATAAGGAGGAAAAATTTTTTTTTAAAAAAATTGCATTATTTAAATAAAAAGCTTTAAGATTTGAGATAAAATATAGCTCCTAAAAGTAAGAACCTGCAAAGTAAGAAGCTGAAAAGTAAGGAACTTCAACTGCAAAAGTAAGAAACTAAACCTGCAAAGTAAGAAACTTTTCCTTGGCGACGGATATATATGGAAAGATGAAAACTGCTTTGCAGCGTAATTGTTGGACAGTATTTATGGCAATTAATTCGGCAACAATTGTTTTACCGGAACTTGTTGGAGCGGAGAAAATGAAATTTCCGTATTGTGGAGCTCGTAAAGATCGATTATTTAAAACATTCAATTGCCAGGGAAGGAGAGCATGAATACCATGCTCGATATATCCAACCACGATTTCATCCGGTATCCATGCTGGATAATCGGGCATTTGATTATTCAAGATCCTAAAAACAAAAAAAAGGAAAAAAAAGTTTGTGTTGCAGTATAATCTATGTTGCCAAAAGTTTATCACATTTTTCGAGAGGAACATAAGGGATAATAATACAAAATAAAAGAACTATAGATAGAATGGGACTTGAATAATTTCAAGCATATCGACATATCAACAACATTTGATCATACAACAGACAAGTTTAAATTAAAAGATTTAGCAGAAGAAAGATAACAATTACACTGCTCGCCATTCATAATTTCTTTTAATTACGCATTTCACGCTTTATTTGAACATCCTTATCACAGCGATTTCACTGCAATATCATCTTACAAAAGAAATCACAGCGATTTTCTTCATACCGCAAAAAAAACCATAACAACTAAGATTCAATTAAAATTTATTTGCTAAATTTAAAGTTGATGAATTCAAACGATTGATTTATGATAATTGATAAACTAGTATCGCACATAAAAAAAAAAGAAAAAATATTCATAATCTTCAATCCATGATCAGAGAAGTCGTGAAAAGGAATTGATCTATGAATTTCCTGATCTGTATCCTCAAATATCCAATCTGAAGCTCTGTATATAACTCTATAGTTTGCAAATATTGCTTGAATAACAAAAATGTTTCAAAAAAAAAAAAAGATCATGAAACTTATAGTTCCTAAATGCATTCATGCTTAAATCAAGTTTTAAAAGACATCAATTTTAATCAATTTTTTATCGAGGAATATTTCGAAATAGTTCGGAAGGGAACACAGCATTAATTAAAACAGCTTTCTGAGAGATTGGCGATAAAAAAAAAAAAGAAAAAAAGACAGGAAAAAGACATGCATATGAGAACTTTTCGTTGTTTATCAATAAAAAATTAGAACAATCATCTTGAAGTAAATAACATAAAATTAATGAACTCATATCTTAATGTGTAAAGACATATTATTGCTTTACACTTTCACAATCTCGACAAATCAATTCAAAACGAAAAAGCAAGATTATTAAGTGTAATAAATTCAGGATAGAAAAAATGTGAGAATTTTGAATTAATACTCATTGAAATCAATTCAGAATTGGTTTTTTGAAATTCAATTCAAAAATCCCAATGCGAAGCAGAAACTTTAATATGGAAAAAAGTTTCACGTCCTTCAAATATCAGGAAAAAAAAACGCAAAATATAAAATCAAAATCCTGAATAAATTTAGATAACTAGCTTATTGCAGAAAGTTAACCAAATCAACATGCAAGATTCAGCCACATAATAAACCATTCAAAGTTATTCATCTTTATATAGAGCTATTATGACGCTCACATTGGAAAAAATTCTGTTCAAATTAAACCATACAAAGCAACAACACAAAAAACCGAAATAATGATTTTGAACCCGATGATCAGATTAATGAATAGTTAAGAGAGGCCCCTTATGATACACAATCATTTAACACAGTTCAAAAAAAAAAAAAAAGGAAAATCCCTTAAATTAAAAAAGAAAAAAAAAATCATTTGATATTTCTATACAAAATAATTTTGTGAATATTATGAAGAAGAAACATCACCAACTTGATATGCAGTGGTCAATGAATTCAAAATTACAATCTCCTAAAATTCAAAGTTTCTTAAAAAGATCACGCGTTATAATTGATCGGTGATCTAATTCTGAGCATTGTTCAACTGTGTAGGTTGCATTCGGATTGAAATCGGATTCCTAAAGAACGGATTTCTTTCTTTTGATTAAGATATACAAATTCGAAAATGACATTATATTGACCTTCTGAACTATTCAAAAAAAAAAAAAAAAAAAAAAAATTTAAAAATATGATAAACTCTAAAAGTTACCTTGCTGCAGCCTGCAACAGGTTCATCTTCCGGTTCTTGTTTCATATCAATTTTTTTAAGGGGAGCCTCACTCAAAACGAAAGTATCACGGCGTCCAGCCACCTTAGTTACACTGAAAATTTTGATTCTCACAAGTAAAAACCTCTTTAACGATTGAAATTTAATCTGATGTATACCGATTTATCACAATTTCTAGAGTCACCATTAACCAATATAGTGCTTTTGTTGACAATAATGCTGGATTTTGAGTTAAGTTAAATTCGACAAATCGAAAGCCCAGTCTTATAGAACGATCTCAAAAAACTTCATTCTACGGCTATTAAAAATCTTGACAAATTTCCAACGAAGTTTCATTAATACCTCAAAATATTAAAAACAAATGGAGTATTCATTTAAAATTGAACTTTTATTCATATAAAATACAAAGTTAATGTATCATATTACACTACTATATTTATCAAAGAAAGTGACCTGGATTGGCGTTTGCGAGTTATTTTCTGTGGAGTGGGACAATACGAAAAATCACTGTCCGCAGTGGATGTATTCTCTTCTTTTTCATCCGGAAAAATTGAACCAAGATCCGTGACCTTCAAAAGGAAATTTCAAACTACATACTGTCAGCTTGCAAGTAATTTAATCGAATTTAAAATCAAATAAAATGCAATAAAAATGTAATTAAAAAACTGATACAACTCCAAGACGTTCTACTGGTCTTCGATTTTCTCTTATTCGATAACTGCCACGTAAATCCCCTCCATCTCCACTTTCTTCCAAAATCTACAAACATTTCTTTTAATAAAATCATTATTATACGCAACTAACTGTGATACATTTTAATTGTTCATTAAGCAATTATATCAAAAATAATGCGCTGACAATCATAATTATGACTCATTTCTGAAATGAATTGGATAAAAAAAAATTTATACCTATATTTTTTTGGAATTAAATTTTGACAAAATCAAATTTCATTTCCGGACGACGATTTTAAAATGGTGACAAAACTTACACTCTCTGATAGAGAACGGCCAGGCAACATACCATCCGTTGGTCCAGTCTTGCGACGCATTCGACCGTGGTAGACTCGTGTGCGAGATTTCTAATATTTCTAGTATTAAAATTATTCCTAAGGATTTCCGAAATTTATAATATCATAATAATATTATTATTTATTTATTTCTATGAGGAAAGAAAAATTCATTCTGACAGTACAACCTCTAACTCATGTCGTCGTTGTTCAAATGCTTGTTGGAGATTGGTGAATTTGTTAGCAGCTTCTTTTACCAAATTCAAATTTTTGACAACATTTTCGGGTAAATCGAAGTGCCCCTCGACCATTTCATTCCAAATGTTTATCATATCACGTTCCTTCAAATAAAATGGAGAAAAATCCCTGTATGCTTTTCTTTGCTTTAAATGAAATTTCAAGCTTGAAAGTAATCATACCTGTTCAGCGTAGCACAATTCAGCTTCTGCTAAGGTCCTACGCAAACTTCCCACTTCAGTTTTCGCGTTTTCCAACTCCGTCCGCACGACATGTAACTTCTTCTCATAAAAATTTTTCATTTCGTCCATGCCTCGTTTCAGCTCTTCGATAACCAAATCTTTTTCCAAACAAGATCGCCTCTCATTTATAGTCTGCGAACAATTTGGCGCTTGGTTTTTTAAATTTTAGCTTTAGTCACTTTTGGAATTCTTTTTAATCAAAAAATTTTCATGCTGGCTGAATTCCAGAATTGACTAAAATTTAGCGAAAATTCAATTACCGCATCAAATAGACGCTCCAGTCCTATCTTTGCTTCTGTAAGATTTCGTAAAGCATTCCATAGTTGTTCACGCTGTTCATCCGAATAAGCTTTTGTGCATTTTTTTTGAATGTCGCCGAGTTCACTGCCTCGCAGCTGAATTTCTTTATCCAAATTCTTTAGCTGTTCTTCAATTATTTGTTTTTCATCTTGACTCTCGATACCTAGGTCAAATCCCGTATGACGCTGGAACAGAGCAATTTTTTCAAAATCAATAAATGTCGTAGAAGGAAAAATAGGCAAAGTTATTTAAAGGTAATAATCCGCCGACATTGTTCTCTACGAAAATGATATTAAGTGCTCAGAATTTAAAGAGAAAAAATCTCTAACTTTGTATAGATATCAAATGTGAGAAGGATTGATGATTCAAAAATGAAGTATTACCGAAGTTAGTGACAAACCTTGGCTGGCGGTTCCTTCAACAATTTCTCTAACATTTTCTGTAATTTTTGTTGCTGAGCGGAGAGAATTTTTCGCTGTTCAATTAAAACTTGGCAATGAACTTCGGCCTCAGCAGCGGAATAAGCTACAGCCAATTCATCATTTAGAGCTGACTGTAAAAGTTGAAACTTTTAAATAAACAAGTTTAATCGACAATGAATATAATTTTAATTTAATATGAACTAACTCTAGAATTTGGTTTCACATATCCATCTCGAAATAAGTTCAAAGCTGATTTCAATCACTTTTTTTTAAATTTGAAGTTTCAGTTTACTTCAGAATGTGAACAGATTTCCTCCATTTAAAAGTAAAAAATTAAAATTTTTCAGAACTACTTACAATAAACTGTCCATCACAACACGATTTGGTTCGAGTTGTGCTTTTAGCAAGCTGCATCTGTAAACGTCGATTGCAAGCATTTGCCTCTTCATATTTACGTCGATATACAGCCAACTGTAAATTTTTCGCATGTTGCTCTCGGGCTAATTCCACTTCGCGTTTGCGCACCTTAGATAAGGATAAAGTTAATCGATATATGTGGAAATGGCACTAAAGATGAATCGATTTTATCGATATGATTTGTTTCGCGAAATTTTATTGCATTTTTATCAAAAATTGATTTGAATAAACAAAATCGGGAACGAACTTGATTCTTAAATTGCATCATCTTCCGATCAGCCATCATCTTCCATTTCCGAAACTTTACTTCTTCTTCCTTCATTTGCTTAGACATTTTAACCCTTAACTTCTTCAATTCCTGTAAATATAAACTTTAAAATATTCTTTAAAAATTTGAAGGCAATATACTGTTGCCATCATGATAATGGTTTTCTCTCAAGCTTTCGCTTGCTTTTGGTCTTTCCCGTTGCCTGGTTTTTCATCCCTTCCTCCATTAAAAATGTATTCTCCTAATATTATTTTCAGTATTAAACTTCAAAAATACAATCCCAAAACCTTTCACATAAAACATAGATTAGATCACATTCTACAATAATACTATGAAAAACTGCAATACAAATGATACAAAATTATGGTGAGAAGAAAGAATTGCTATTCTAGATCTTATAGAAATTAGTGAATTCCATAAATTAGCATTCACGAAAACTTTGAATTTATGAAAAAAGTTATAAAAAAAGTGAAACATACGCTAAGTTCCGTACTCAACTTCTTGGATTGCTCCTGCAAACGAATGTTTTCTTTTTCCAGTCTTTGGATTTCTCCCATCCGCCTTTTGCTCGTTGCCAATTCTTTCTCAAGTTCTTGAAGTCGCTTTCGTCTTTCTTCGCTCAACCTTATGGCAAATACAAACTGCTTATTTCAAAATATCATATCTTTCTTCCAAACCGTCTGCTCATGACGAATAATTAAATGAAACAATAACTTTGGATGCATTCTTTACTTACTTGTGATGGATGCTGGATCCTTTAAGCTTGCTCAACAATTCCTGTTTTTCCTTTTCTAGAGTAATTAATTTTGCTTGCAACTGTTCCATCTCAGCGGCATAGGTATCACGCATCTTAACAATTTCTGTTTGGGAAGCCACGGTTGCTTCAAATGCTAGTTCCTGAAGTTTATCAAATATAATTTAAATAATTTAAACCAAACACCAGTATAGTATCTGAATCAAATAACAAACCTTTTGCTTGATTTCTTCCAGAATATTTCGCATGTCCTTGTTGAGTGCTATTTGTTTTTCAGTAAAATGATTGACAAATGTTTGGTCGGATGTTTCATCATCCCCATCATCTTCACCAATCTAAAAAACGAATTTAAAACCGAATCATTAGTCTTGTACTGATTTGACAGCGACTAATAGAATAATTCATCCATAGGAACATGAAACAAAATAAGCTATTCCTGCTGCAAACATAATTGTACCGACAGTAAGATCTGTAGGAAAAGTTCTTTTCTGGCGGCTTCCCTACCAAAATAGGTCTTCCACCAAGTCGCTTTTTTCACTTGATTTCCTACTACTCCATAAATGGAAATCTTTCTAGAATAAAGTTTGAAAAAATATTTAAGTTTTAATAAATTATCAGTGAAATAATTTACATCAAGCATATCTTTATCCTTTTCCTCTTCGATAGGCCCTCGTAGATTAATGGCAGTGTCCAAGATTTTCATCGCTTCATCAAATTCCTTATTTTCGTTTTTCTTCCTAAAAGTTTGGAAAATTAATGCGAAAATAAATTTTTCTTAAAACTGATCATACAAAATAAATTTTTCTTAAAACTGATCATACAAATAAAGACTTACTTGATTTCCTTCATGTAGTGATTTTGTTTCTCTAACTCGGCGCATTTCTTGCACTGTTTCGTTATCACGCTACTAAATAAAATGACCATAAAAGATACACTGCTAAATAAAACAAAAAAAAAAAAAAAAGTTAAATAAAGAGATCACAAAGAAATATTCATAAAATTTTTTTCACAATGCATTATACTTCAAATGAAATGAAAAACAGTTCTCTTATTCTTCTTCACTATAAGTTCTAAACTTAAACAAGATTGAAATTATTCTGTGCTGGAATAGTGAAAAAACTTGTCTCTTAGTGAAATTCAAGACCAGTAAAAATTAATCTAGCGTTATTTCTGAACATGTTTCTTCTTTTTGTTAAGCTTACCAATTACTCACTGCAAAAACTTACGTTGTCTGATTATCATCCAACGTTATTAAATTCTCTCCTGCACGAAGCATTGCCAATTCGTGTTTCACACTCGCCAATTCATCTCTCAAACCTTGAATCAGAGCCATATTTGGATCAATGTTCACAATCGGCTTGTTCTTGATACGTTTTGCCCGATCCGCATATCGTAACGTTGATAGGGTTTCGTCGGCATTCGTATCAGCTGGTGAAACGCATGCTATCATCACCGTGTAACTATTTCCTCCAAGCGAATCTGTAAGTTAAGCAAATGCTAATTAGAGAAAAAAGAAATATTAATAAATAATTCAAATTTGGGTCGACCTAAAAATTAACAAGCTTTTTCAACATAATTTAATTGAAGCTCATTATACTTATCTAATTTATAGCAAAGATTAATTACTACCAACTGGTGAGATACCATATGTGTGACCATTCATTTCAGCAAATGAATTTCTAACAATCTTAAAAGTGATAATAAGAATGTTACACTAAACCTTGGAGAAGACGCGTAATTTTCGTGACACGATACGGAATATGGCGCCCGGTGGCATTCTGATCAGTCAGAGATGCAATTACGTTACCCAAAGCTAGTAAACCTTCGTTGATCTTAATACCCTCTCGCATTCTTTCGCCTTCAGCTTGGGTTTTTTTTAGACGCTCGGAACCAGCCAAATCCACAAGATGAAGTTTCGTTTTGAACATCGTACTAGAAAAATGGTTATTAAAAGTATGTAATCAATATATTCAAATTGTTTAGATAATACATTCAAATCTTAACATTGAGTGAAAGTTTGAACCTTTCTTTAGCTTCATTCCCTTCAATACACAACGTGAAGATGGCATGCGAGCGTGATGACTTATCGTTCATTGCCGTTTCCCCTCTGCTTCGAAGCTGACATCCTTTCTGCAGAAGTTTCAGAGCATCTTCAAGACAGGACACTGGATGTACTGATAATCCTTGCACCTAAAAACTTGGAAATTTTGAAGTGAAAATAGTAATGTTAAGCAGAAACTTATGATCAAATAATACAAACTGAAATTTTATTGCAAAAATTACGCTGAAATTCCAAAATATATTTAAAAAATTCAATGCTTACAAAAACGACTCCTTTTGATTCACGAATTTGTAAGCATTCTCGATTAACACAAAGTAAATCGATGACTTTTTCCTCATATATCTCAAGCATTGACGCTGTCACTCGATAGCTATCTGATGTTCCAATTTGTTTGAAAATACCATCTACTATTCGCGAAATAATTCCATGTTCCTCGTTTGATGCGGTTATCTAAAAACAATTTTTCTCTCATTCCAATTTCTAATTTAAAAATTAAATAGGAATAAAATTTGTTCTCATATATATTGATGCATCATGCCATCGGAGTTAACATCAATCATTACTTGAACAATTTCACTTTTTTTTTATTGATCAGCTTAGCTTACTCTTAATCTATTTAATTCACGTCAGCATGAATTGAAAAATTGCTTAATTACCAAACTGCTATTTTCAATTTTGAAAGATGGCAATATATATTCTTGAAACAGAAAGTTCTGGTTGTATATGCCTTATCAATACAAAAGAAAGAAAAAAACAAAAAATATTAACTGTTTCTTCGGTTCCCATCGTATAAGTTTTTCCGCTACCTGTTTGTCCATACGCAAGAATCGTACAGTTATATCCTTAATTTGCAGTCAAGTGATTTATTTTTTTACTTTTAAATTATCAAAATTACTTGCAATGAATACAGAATAAATAAAGGGAAGAGAAGTGATGATCACCATCAAAAATTTTTTCCAATAATGGAGCAGCACATGCATCATATATCATTTCTTGGGATGTAGTAGGATCGAAGATGCTATCGAATGCGAACATTTTGCCATTTATTGATATCTAAATATATTGATTCGATTTCTTAAAATTTTGGAAAAAAAAAATCATTCCCAATATTCCAATTTTCTTTCAATTGCTCATCAATGAGAAGTTAATATCTACCTGACTTTGTTCCACAAAGCATTGCACACATTCCTGAGAATTCTCTGCTTTTTCTCGATTATTAAGCGGTCGAACACGAATAGCGACCCTAACCGGAATAACTTCTGCCATTATATTTGCCTGAAATTTCAAAAAAAATTGTCAAATTTGATTTAGATTTGAGAAAAAAGAAATGTTAATGAAGTTGAAGATAGAAAATTGAACGTAGGAAGAAAATAGAGAATGTGCGGGAATAAAACTGAGAATGATTACGAATATACGACCTGAAATATCCAAAAATAAAGTAGGAAATATGTGAAGGTGGAATTTAGGAATGTACGAATATTTCGCCGCACATCAAATATCCAATGTAAGTAATAAACTATGCAAATAACTCCCGCCTAAATATACCGCTTGAAAAATGATCTTTTCGAAAAAAACAATAAACCAATAAAAACAATTGTCATTGTTTAGTTAATTATTAATTAAACATTGTTTAATTAGTCATTAATTATCTTAATAAAAGATATCCAAACAATTAAACAAGAACAATAACAACAATCTTTAGGATAACTACTGGTTAGACAACAACAAATAATATCATCATTAGCATGATCAGTAAGAAGAAAATAATATTTATAATAATACACAATTTTATCTACAAAATTAGAGTATTTTCGACTAAGTCATAGATTAACAACGAAAAAACAGGTAAATATTGCAAGGATAAAAGAAATCAATAATATGTAAATTAAAGCAGAAAATAGCACGTAACGATGAAATGAATGAACACTGCAAGAATAAAAGAAACTAAAAATATTTAAACAAAAGAAGAAACTGATAAAGTGAAAAATGATTGCAATATAATAAATGAATTTAAAATGAATTTTGAAATTCTGTTCTAGATGAAATGAATAGAGCACCATAAAGTATTAAAAGAACTGGATAAAATATATTTTTATTATATAGTTAGATTAACTCAATTCCTCCCCTTATTTTCTAGCTAAACAATTTAAATTATTTTCAAATTGCACTTAAAATATTTTAAATTTAAAACAAAAAAAATTTTTACGCTATTTTTGTAATTTGAATTTTCTGTTATCCTCTCGGAAGCCAATTGTATGTAACAGCACAAAAACCGATATAATATATTGACCTTTTTGTTGGTTCATTTGTCCTTTTAAATTTATTCCGCTTAGCAGGGCTGATATATTGATTGGAGTTGCGGCGGAGGAAGAAGTTGGTGGTGATAGGTGGCGAAAGAGTGAGAGGTTGCGATTCGTTCCTTATATATAAGATGAGGTTGACATTTGACCTTAAATCATTGTCGGATGTTTAAGCTTGAAGAAGGTTGACTCATTTTCCTTTCTTGAACTTCTTTGCCAAGATTCCCATAAAGGTTATTTATTTTTAAACCCGTAATTCATGCTACTTTATATATCTTCGCGAAAGTTATAAATAGCAGAATGCCAATTATTTCATTATTTTTTATTATCATTCATTTTCGCGAAGAAGATTAACAATGCATCTAATAAATTTATTATTTTCCCATCTTTTTGTTCCTTTTCGCTTTTCTTTTTTTTTCTTTGTATTATTATCAAATATCTCTGGTGATATCTCTAGTATTTCTGTCTGTACTATTTTTCCTGTTCTCTTTTTCCCTATCTTAATTTCTATTCGATTTTATATTATATGTAATATAAATGCAATAACAGATTTTATTGCTAATTAAAATTATTACATATAGTAATCATATATATATATATTAGATCAACATTATTTGAATTTATGTCTTTCTTAATTTTATACTCTTCCAAGGGATTATGATCATTATTGATTTCTTTTTCAGTCTAATACTCTTCATACCGTAAAATTACTAACATTTACAATTTATCTTTTCAGTCTAAATATAAATACTATTTTTATGTCTTTGTCAATCATTTTTTTTTCTCTATTTTGATTTCGTATCTTTGCTAATTAAAATATCAAATATTCTTGCAATGATAATGAGATGATTCATTTTAATCATTTATTAACAACAATCGGTCGAATTACGTAAGTTAGTTAACAGTAAATAAAGGATTATTTATTGTTATTGTTGTTGCAATTCATTATTGTTGTTGTTGGTACGGTTGTGAGTGTGTATGTATTTAACGATCAATGCTGGCGAGAATCATATTGGTTAATGGTGGCCGATTGAGTAATATTTATGGTATTACTCGCAATAATACAGCAGTAGCAGCTATTATTCCAACTGTTTATTCAACGTTTGAACGTAATATGGCGACAGGAATTCGTAAAGAACGTGACACATTTGGCGAATTACAAGTACCGGCGGATCGATATTATGGAGCGCAAACTGCAAGGTACATTTCTTTTTTCATTTCATAATGGTTTTTTTCTTTTTATAAATTTAAACGATTATTTGTTTATTTAAATGGAAAGGAAAACAGAACAAAGCAAGTATATGAAAGAATTGTTGATTTGTATGGAAAAAAAAAATACTGTGCTAATTGTTGAGCTGATTTTGTAGAACTAATATGAATTTGATATCAATTTAATGGTAATGGCAGCAATAACTACTAAAAAGTAATGTCGAAATATCGTGTAAGTAACATCAACTGCTCTGATATCGGTGAAACGGACCATTTTTTTTTTTCTTGTGATAAAAACAGCCAAGTGATGTCTTCGAACTAGTTTACGTGATCAACGTGAACTTCTTTTCAGGAGAATAATGTGAGCTCATAAGTATCATTAAAAGTCATATACCATTATTCCATCTAATTTCCCTAAAATACCACGATACAATTTTTTCGAATTAATTTCATTGGAAATTTTGTCAAATTCATTCGTTCTCAAGAATTTCATTGAATATTTAATTTTAATATGTTTATGTTTATGTTATGTTATGTTTATGTTATGTTTGTTTTTTTTAGTTTTCTTTTCGAATTAATTTCATTGGAAATTTTGTCAAATTCATTCGTTCTCAAGAATTTCATTGAATATTTTGCTGTATTTAATAATCCCAAAGCTTCATTCGAAATTTCTCATTTGAGATTTCAGAACGTAATGCATTATTTAAAAACTTGTAAGATACAGGAAAATTAGCTGAAATTCATTTTTTATTTATTATATTTTTGGAAAAAATTCCGCTTTTGAAAATCTATTAGATGAAACATAAATCTAATAATATTATCGTGTCATCTGAACTGATATTATCAAAAGTAATTTTTAACAAGACATCAAAAATTCGTGAAATAAATTTATTGCAGAATTAAATTTTGATTTATAAGAATTTCTAATGTTCCCTGTTGAATTTTTGATTCTTTTTTGACAATTTTCACCTGCTTTCCTTCTTTCTTTTTTTTCAGTCGTTTTAAATTTAAAAAAGCTGTAACTAAAAATTTAAAAAGACGAAATTTATTTTGAATGATCATAGCCGAAATGTATTTTAAAATTGTCTGGTAAATTTCGAGTTTTAATAGAATTTTTTTTTGAATATGCAAATTTTCTGATGATATCAAGGAATCCTTTGTGCAGATTTTCGCCATTTATAGAGCTATATTTCATTTCTGCATATTCATGATGAAAAAATTAGAAGAGGGAAGGGAAAACAATATAATGCTTGAAGAAGTGAATAATGATATTATTAGTAAAAATTGATGATATCTTTTCAAATAATGCGATGTCTCATTGAGATCTCACATGAAGTGAAAAAAATTTTTAAGAAATTTAAAAAACAGTAGAAGGATCACATGACATATCTCAAATAAAAAGATTACAACAGATAGTCTTAGTATTTGCAAAAGACAGTAATGGGAAATCTATCATAAACAAAATGAATTCAAAAAGGATTCAGTTTTTTTTTTTTTTTATTTTTTGAAGATTAAATTAGAAACATAATGATGTTGTAAAATTTGGAATTAAAGCAGATGGATTTTATTTTTCATTGTCGCAATATTAATCTTAATATTTTTGTTTAATTCAAAATCTTGGAATATCCATAATTTATACACAGTCAATTTCAGATCAATGATGAATTTCAAAATTGGTGGTCCGGAAGAACGTATGCCATTGCCGGTTATTCATGCATTCGGCATCTTGAAAAAAGCTGCTGCATTGGTTAACAAGGAATACGGTTTGGATCAAAAAATTGTGGATGCTATTGCAAAAGCAGCAGGTTAGCTTTGCTTAAGCCTTATTGATTTGTTTATTTGTTTTAAGCATATTCTCTTAATGTTTTAGATAATACAATAATTTATGGTCCAAATTATTCCTTTAATTCAATCTGCATTGTTCAGTTATTATAATTATTGAAGTTTAAGTTCTTTCGTTGCGAAAGTACTCTTTAACAATTTTTTTTTTTGTTCTTGTACTAGCACAAAGTACAAAAAAAAAAAAGAACACATTTTGTTTAATTTAATTGAAAAAGTGGAAACAGACGGGCCAAGAAATATGTCATCTTATCGATTATGTTTTTATCTTAAACTGAAGGAAAGAAAAACTAGAAATCAATCACCTAACATTTTTCGAAAATATAAATTTGATGGAAATAATTCAGTGAATTTATCAGTAAATGAAATATCAGAATAAAATTAATTGCTTTTTCTCCGATTTCCTACAGACAATTTGACTTTTTTTTAAGTTTGATTTTTTTTTCTAAGATTATTAAATTTTAAATGATTAGATAAAAATGACACTTTATCTTGATTTGATAAGGTTTTTTTGTTCTTTTTTTGCTCATTATTTTTTTGTTGAATATAATGCCTATAACAATAAAAGAGGAGGAATTAATTTCATTCTGATAGTTTGTCTGTTCTGTATTATTATTCAAATACAACAAAAGTGGAATCAATCACTACACACACATACATGTGTTTATATGTTGGGTTTTTTCTTCATTGTTTTTTTTTTTTGTCGAAAATATTCAGCAAGTGAACAGTGAGATATTTTTATTAAGTATGCAGTTCGATAAGAATTGTTAAATAAATGATTTCCGATTTTTCTTCAGCTGGGCAAAAATGAACTTGTTGCAAAAAATAGTTAAGAAAAAGTCGACATGCAAACACATGTATGAATGTGTTTGCATGTCGACTTTTTAATTATCGATTATTAATACATAATTTTTTTGCCAAATGAGGAAAATTTTTCTGCATCAAAAATTTTTACTGTGAAAATTGTCATCGTCAGATAAAGGTCAACTTGCGGAATTTTTCCTCTCTATCCGAAAACTTTGAAAAAAAAAAAAAATAAAAAGGAAATAATAGAGATGTTATGATTGCTTACTAGAATCATCAGTTCTAAATGAAGTAATCAGTATATCTATTCATCATCTGGTGAATAGCTGCATTCACTGTCTTTGGGTTCAGATAGGCAGTATATCAGAAGTTCCCTTTACTCAAGTTATTTTTTTCAATTAATTATAATTTTTTGTGCAGTTCTTGACATCTGTCCGCTAAATTTCCAGGAGTTCATTGTTTTTTCAGACTGTTTTCATCTATTTTCTCTCCTGTCAATTAGAATCAGTTGTTATTACAGATGAAGTTGTTACGGGCAAACTGGATGATCACTTTCCACTGGTGGTTTGGCAAACCGGATCCGGTACGCAGTCGAACATGAACGTCAATGAAGTGATATCAAATCGCGCAATTGAGATGTTGGGTGGTGAATTGGGATCCAAAAAACCAGTACATCCGAATGATCATGTGAACATGTCGCAATCATCAAATGATACTTATCCAACGGCGATGCATATTGCTGTAGCTAGGTTAATTAGTTCATATTGTAGCTAGTATGTTATTTTTTTGCTCATACCTGAATTTCATTGTCAAAAATGCAAGAAAAAAATTGGATAAGAGTTTGATAATTCACATTTTCAATTTAAAAAATTTCTTTGTATATTTCGACGCATTAATTCAATAATTAATGCTGACCCACCACTCGTTAATAATTAAGTCATGTTTTTGAATTTATTTGGTGATTGAGATGATAGATTTACGAAAATCCTACAGATATACTGCATATTTGCACTGTGTAGATGTTCGTTAACTAAATCAAGTTCATTAGTCAGTTTCAATCATTTCGTTAATTTGTATTTTAGAGAACTGAATTCCCGTTTACTGCCATCTCTGCAACAGCTGCTTGATTCACTGCGCCGAAAATCGAAAGAGTTTGAAAACATCATCAAAATTGGACGTACACATACTCAGGATGCAGTACCACTTACGCTTGGTCAAGAATTTGGTGGTTATGCGCAACAGGTTTTTTTTTTTGTATTTATAATTGAGAAGAAATAATGAAATATTTGATCTAAATACAATATTTTTTTTTTCCTTTTTTTTTTTGCTACTTCTCTTTCTCCTTTCAATTTTTTTTTTTTTTTTTTGACTTCCATTCTTTCAAGATTTATGAAGAATTTTTTTTAGAAAAATGAGGTAAAGAGAAGAGATTTTATGAAAATCGTAAGAAATGCTAGTTCTTTAATTTCCCTCTATCGATACTGAGAAGAAAAAGTTGATTTTAAAGTAAAGAATATTGCATGCATTTGTGAAGCAAAAGATCTGAATGCGTTATCTTCGGTGATTGCAGGTGGAGAACGGTATAGGACGAGTAAAGGATACATTACCACGCTTGTATATGCTTGCTGCTGGTGGTACTGCTGTTGGTACTGGTCTTAACACACGAATTGGTTTTGCCGAAAAAATTGCTGCGTTTGTCTTTGGTTTTTCTCCAAAAGAGTTGAAATTAACAAATTTTGTTAGATAGTTGATGGGGACATCCGATAGCTATTTAGATTATGATCTTATCTGCATAGATTTGTGTACTAGTATATCAGTATCAGGATGATTTATAGTTAATATTACTATTTTTCCTTTTTGAAATATCATGGTTTTTTCTATCAACCAACTTTTAAATTTTTTAGTTCTTTTGAAAATTAATATTTTTGTTTTTAAATTTCTGAAGTAGATTTAATTCATCATAATTAAAGATTATTTTAGGAAAATTGCCGAATTGACTGGTTTGCCATTCACTACAGCACCAAACAAATTTGAAGCATTAGCGGCGCATGATGTAATGGTAGAGGTAAGTTGTGATTTAGTTTTAAATCATGAAATTAAAGCCAATTTATTAAAAAGAAAATTGTAGAATAATTACAGAAAGTTAAAAATTAGAAAACTATAGAAAACTAAAGATTAGTTTTGGAATTTATTGATGATTGCTAAAGTGGCCTTCAAGTTTAATTTAATTAGTGAAGTTTTACTGAGTGAAAGCGAAAGGTTATATTTAAAGCAGTTTTACCCGATTTTAATTATGCTTAACATACATTACAATCAACTCAATTGGGCGAGATAATACTTGACAGTCAGTGTTATCGTGTAGCTTAGTGAATATGAGATAATGAAAGATAATTTGAAAAGTACGATTGATTACTTCGAAGGTGCATGGTGCTTTGAACACTATTGCGGCAAGTTTGATGAAAATTGCGAATGATATACGTTTCCTTGGCTCTGGTCCACGTTGTGGTCTTGGGGAGTTATCGCTGCCTGAAAATGAGCCTGGAAGTTCTATTATGCCAGGTAAAGTGAATCCGACGCAATGTGAAGCAGTTACTATGGTTGCTGCTCAAGTTTTCGGTAATCAGGTATATATGTTTCTTTAATTTGACATGTTTGTTTTTTAGAGAAGAATAATTTTTAATGAAAAATTTTCGAAATTTGTTGACTATTAATGAGCTAAGAATTGTGATTTTCGAGGGACTTGATACGCTTCAATAAATTCTAGGTTGCGGTTACCGTTGGTGGTTCAAATGGGCATTTTGAATTAAATGTATTCAAGCCGATGATTGTTCGCAATGTACTTCAATCAATCCGACTCATTGCCGATGCTTCTGTATCATTTACAGTCAACTGTGTTGACGGTATCAAAGCAAATAAGGTAAAAGACTTTTGCTTTGCGTCTTGGAATATTTGCTTATTTATTGATTTAAACATATTGATTCCTTAATGAAACGTTTTTGAGTTGATATTATCTAATTTCATTCAGTTTGTTCCAGTAACTTGTAAGTTAAATATTACTATTAGTGAGACGAACTAGACAGTATATAATGACTAATTGTATTAATTGTACGTGATAATGTCAAATATGCTTTGTAGGAAAACATCGCGAAAATTTTGCGTGAATCATTGATGTTGGTTACAGCGCTGAATCCCCATATCGGTTATGACAATGCAGCGAAAATTGCCAAAACAGCTCATAAAAATGGTACCACTCTAAAGGAGGAAGCTATAAAATTGGGTATTTTGACAGCTGAGCAATTTGATGAGTGGGTACGACCGGAAAAAATGTTAGCACCAAAATAAGATACGCGCAAAAACATTTCCTGTTTATTATGAATTTGACTTAAATTATGATCAATTATTGGTGGTTGTCTAATCAATATTTCAATGATTATTATAAAAACTAACTTTCAAAACTGATGTCAATTTAAAAAGATTCGTTCAATGCAAGTTTTTTTTCATTCCAAATTTCAATTTTCATTTTAAATCTGATTTTAATTTAACCAGTCTTCTTTGTTTTCATTTATTAGGTCCTTTTTTGGACGATTTTTCTTATAATATGTACAATATGTGTTGATACATAAGTTATTATATGTAATATGTACAGTATGTGTTGATACATAATTCATTATACTGCATGCAATTATCTATGTATACATATTTTTATATTCATTCTATAATAAAAATTTCAATTTATAACAAACCATTTAATTTACCATGCAAATTTGGAGATTTAAAATAATAAAGTTTTCTTTTCGCAGTATTATTTATTAATCACAAATTAATTGAATGAAGAAAATCATAGTTAAAGATTACACATTACAAGCTGAGCATAAAAAGGGGAGTTAAAGCTTATTTACTTTTATTCTTGTCGGAAATCAAATAAATGAAGAGATCAAAGTGACGTATACCAAATGTAATTATTGCTAAAATTGTCTGACTACGAGTCATCATATTTTTTAATAAGAAATATAATCATCGATAGACGACAAGGACAAGTCATCATGAGTATAAGCCTTTTTTACTGTTAAAAATGTTTGATAGAATAATTAAGTATTATTTTCCAAGTCTTGAAGTTATCCAAATAGCATTGCAGGAAGTTTCATGTAATTAGTGTGGATGCTTGCTTCGATAAGTAATAGAGCACTTTTAAATCGAAGATATTTTTTTTTTTTTTTTTTAAGTAGGAAACAAAATTATTCAAAGCTAATTGAAAGAGAACTTTGAGACAAAATATTTTCCTCTAAAATTCGTTAAAATTCATTAATTTAAAATCAACAGCTGTAGGATTGATGACGGATAAAATCAGAGATCATGTTTATCAATGAAAACGATAAAATCGAAGCAATTTATCAGCAATAACACTATTCATAATTGTTGGGATCAATAATTAAACTATTAAACAATGATAAGAACAATGCGCAATTGATAAATAGCAAAAATCAATGATTAATTGTATATCAGAAAAATATATTGTAATAAAATGTTTATAAATTCTAAAGTCATAAGCAAAGTAAAATTTGGTGTTTCATTAAATCTCAGACAATGAATGGAATGAAATATTCAAATGCCGGAATGAAATTTAATACTAATTCATTTCCGAATTTAAATTTAATGTCAATTCAAAAAATTTCATTATTTCGATAATATCAATATAAGTACTGTGCAGCAATCTTACAGAATGGAATAAAATTTCTAGTAAAAATTTTTATTCATATCATATAATTTACGAATAATTTCAAATAAAATATGAATGAGGTATATTTTCTCATAATTTGCAATCATTTTTATCAATTGTGATTATTTTTATGAGTAACTTAATAATATTTTGCTGAAAGAATGGAATCGTTTTAAAGTTCTCTAATATTTAATATCGACGAAATTTTTGTGATATATAAATCATAATTTTTACTTTTTAAATCTTATCTTACTGTAATGTATATTTTATCAGTATTTTTGGAGAATGATAATCTTCGAAATTGCCATTAATCAATATTTCTAAAATGTAGGCGAGCAACGAAAAATTCGTATATGAATCATGCATAATGAATCAATTCGTACATTGTTTTGTTAATTGATCTATAAACATTGAAATTTTAACGTAATTATATTTCAAATTAATTAAAATCAATAGAAATGATTCAATCATTGATTTTATGTATCCTATTTTACATATATAATAAATTCTCGAATTGAACATATAATATAATGAATATAAAAAAAAATTATAATTTATTTCAAACATACCGTTATAATTATTTGCTCTATTTTAATGATAAATAAATTTGCCAAAAATTTTGAAGGATTTTTGAAAAAAGTACAACAATCATAAATTATCGGCAAAATATTAAATTACAATTTTACAAGTAGGTCGTCGACATTCTCGGGCTATTAACCATTTCCTCTTTATTCATCATTATTATAATATAAAAAAAAAAAAAATAATGTAGACATTAAAATGGATACAAAATATTATTATTATCATTATTCACTCATTTTTCTCTTTTCCATTTCTCATTGTTTTTCGAATAATTCCACATTTATCTTTCATTTCATTTCTTTAAAAAATCGAAATAAAAGGAAAAATTTTTTTCGAAATTGACAATAATATATATATGAAATATAATAATTATCTCTAATTGAGAGCTAAAATTAATAAACGCTAATTTCATTTCAAGAAAAAAAAAAGACGAAAAGATTATTTTTGAGAAAAATCAAAAAAAAAAAAAAATCATTTGAGAATAATAAACTTATACGAGTTTATGTACAATACTTCTAAGAAGAAAAATTTTGTTTCTTTTATTTTGGCAAGAAAAAAAAATTTTAAATTTTGAAAGTTAGAAGCATTTTAAAAGTAGAAAAAAGAATTTTTCTCTTTAGATAAATTATAAAATAATAGTTTGAGTATAATTTTGATTTTATAGGAAACGATATGTATTTGTCTAATCTATTAATATGATAAATAATATGTTCTGATCTTTCAAAACGAAATTATTTCACTGATTATAGTTATTTTGTATATTTATCGATATGCATCAGTGATCACTCGAATGATCAATCAATGTTAAATTTACCATAATTAACAAATGCATATAATTACAAATTATTCATCCAATATGAATAACTTTTTCTTCTATAATGGTTAGAAAAATAGAAAAAATAGAAACGAAATTTTAAAAAAAAAAAGGAAAATATTGGTTATATCTAAAAATATTAAAATCTTGATCTAAAACGATGCCAAATTGATACGTTTGAAAAATTAAAATGAATGCTTTTTTTCTTTTTATAGATAATTCAAATTATTTAGTGTAAAAATTGATAAAATTAATGTTAAAATTTAAAATAATTGAAATGCTAGCAAAATATATTTGAAATAAAAAATATCAAAATGAACGTTTCTACTACCAATAAATATCCAAATATTTTGCAATTTATATCGATTAATTTTCGCATAAATATATAGATGGATAGATAAATAGATTAATTCAATCTGCACCAGATCTAGCTATATATATATATATATATATATATGTATATCGTGAATAAAGAGGTGAAATATGAAAAGAAATATTTAAAATTATTTCCAGTAATCAATTTTTGCTATTCTTGAAAATAAATTACTTTTTCAAATCGTTGGAAAAGAAATGAAAAATCCGACTAATATGATTCTTTAATATTTAAAATTGTTAAATGTTTGTTAGTTGAAAAAAAATTTTTTTCGTTGAAATATTAATGTCTTATTCAAGCAACGTAAAATGCTAACACACACTATATATATACTAATAATAGTGCAAAACTCTTATATATGCATATTTTTCTGAAATATTTCATGTACTTATAAATCTCACGCATATATTTATCTCTATGACACAAATGTATGCTAATATTCATTGCGTAAATGACGCATTTGACGTAAAGTGTTACGTGCAACTGGGATACAGGTATTGCATTCGTTCATCATTTTGTGAAACGATTAAAATTTGAGGATCAAATTAGAAATATTGGAATTAGGATGGAAAAAACTGATTGATCTATTAGGATAATATCATATTCATGTCCTGATTTTGTCCTCAATATTTCTCTCCTCTATTTCCCTTCTCATTCTTTCTTTAATTGGTGGATATATGCAATTACACATACAAACAGTGCACACATGTATGTCCTAATACATATCGCCATCTATGTATACATGGAAGTTTATTTCACATATAACACTGCTATATTTTAAAATACTCCAACAAAATGTATCATATGCATACATAAAATGAGAAATAAACAAACAGATAGATAGACAGAAACTGACACAGACACATACATACACATACACACACACATACACATACACGCATGCAATACGCACATACATACACATATGCAGATGATTTAAAAAACGAAAAAATCTAAGGAAGGGGTGTGCTGGCAAAGGATGGATGGAAAAATCAATAATGTTGAAGGTTTCCAGATGTGAAAAGCACACAGTTTTTCATTGTTACATCGTTAAAATGTCACAAATTAGTTTCTTACTTCATTGAATTATTATTTTTCTCTTCCACCTTAAGGGATTTTTCATAAGGGCATATTATTTGCACTCTTTCTCGTATAATTCGATGATATATCATCGTGACAAACCGTAAAACTTTATTTTCCTCTTTGCTTCTCAATTGTATGATATAATTGAGTGACATTTGAGGAATATATCATGTCTATATAATTATTGATATATCATCGTGATGAAACTATAGCATTTAATAATTACTGATATGTCATTGTGATGAAACCATACCATTTCATCATCCTTTCCTCTTTTTTTTTTCTTTTTTTCTGGATTGTAAAGTCATAACGTCTGCTTTTTTTTTTTGCTTTTTGGATTATATGATATATATGTATAGTTGGGAATATGTATAGTTGGAGCGAATATATAATGAGCGATTGTCTGTCATTTTTTGTCAACTTTATGAAACTTCCTAAATATCATTTATTATTACGCATATATGTTTAATGCAATTTACTGTGATTAAATTTAGACGTTAAGATGATGGCGGATTCGGCAACAGCTCATGTATTGTTCGATGAATTTGGACAACCATTTATACTGTTACGTGATCAGGAGAAGCAGAAGCGTTTAACTGGTACCGAAGCGTTGAAGGTAACTGAAAGAAAAATGTTACATTTTTTTAGTTGCCTGCATCATGACAGAACATTTGAGTAGATTATTGTGTCGGGATTTTTAACATTTCCTTAAATTTCAGGGAAAAAATTGAATGGGCCATTTCATATCTCACTTAAATGGAATAAAGGATTATTTCTTGTTCCTTATTAATGAGAATAGTTGAGTTTATTTTAGAGTCATATTTTGGCCGCACGTGCAGTAGTAAGCACGCTGAAATCATCCTTGGGACCGCGCGGTTTGGATAAAATGCTTGTTTCG
Source organism: Onchocerca volvulus (assembly GCA_000499405.2). NCBI lineage: Eukaryota > Metazoa > Nematoda > Chromadorea > Rhabditida > Onchocercidae > Onchocerca > Onchocerca volvulus. The sequence goes on along the minus strand of HG738139.1, from coordinate 1,333,576 downwards.
GGGGATGGTGACGTAACAATTACGAATGATGGCGCGACAATTATGGAAAAGATGGATGTTGAGCATCATGTAGCCCGTCTTATGGTTGAATTATCGAAAAGTCAGGATGATGAAATAGGCGATGGTACAACGGGTGTAGTCGGTAGCATTTAAATTTATCATTCCAGTATAAATACTGAATTATCCGAAAGCAAGTTGTGAATTGAAATTTTGAACTAAATTTCTCAATAAGATGAATGAGAAACACATAAATTTAAGTATTTGGTTTTCCATTGCTATCGTATTATGGGCTGACAATTATTGAATTAGCTTTATGCATTACATAGTAGTGATAAAATTGTTCAATTTTTGAACCAAATTGAATCTTTTGAATAATTTCTTCATTAATAGCATAAAGCAATAGATCAATCATATAACATCTTTGTCATCTTTTATATTGCAGTTTTGGCTGGTGCGTTATTGGAACAAGCGGAAGATTTGCTTGATAAAGGCATTCATCCAATAAAAATAGCTGACGGATTTGATATGGCATGCAAAAAGGCGTTGGCAACATTGGAAAATGTTGCGCAATCTTTTCCCATACAGAATCGGGAATTACTTATTGAATCAGCTATTACTGCTTTGGGTTCAAAAATGTAAATTTAATGTTCTTGAGGCATATTTTTGGATTTTAGAAGACTTATTCATTTTGTTTCCTTTCGGTTTGGAAATCTTGAAGTAATGAAGTAATATTTCATCTTACTTTGCAACAATAATATTCATGAGATATTGCAAATGCTGAGTTATTATTTTTCTAAAATGCTTCGTTTTTTCCTTAAAATTCTGATTGCTCCTTCTAGTTTTGGGAATTCAAATCCCAATTAGTACGGCATTTTGGTTTCAGCGTAAATCGTTGCATGCGACGACTTGCGGAGATTGCTGTTGATGCTGTATTATCAGTAGCAGATTTGGAAAAGAAAGATGTCGATTTTGAACTGATCAAAATTGAAGGGAAAGTAGGAGGCCGATTGGAAGACACATGTTTGGTGAAAGGAGTTGTTATCGATAAAACGATGAGCCATCCTCAGATGCCAAAAGTTGGTGTATACACAAATTCATTTACAAATACCTTTAATGTTAATATATATTGTAGCAGCTATTAGCAATTTTGACTTTGCAAGTAAAACGGAGAAAGATAGTTATCTTCGTCAATCATTGCAGGAATTAACTGACGTAAAAATTGCAATACTTACTTGTCCATTTGAACCACCGAAACCGAAAACAAAGCATAAACTTGACATTACTTCAACTACAGATTTTCAAAATTTACGCGAATATGAGCGAGTAACTTTCGAAAAAATGATCGAACAGGTGATCCTTTCAAGATATGTGTAATTTTTCTTTTTTGAGAGAGAGACTTATTTTCTTATTTTCAAATTCAAAACTGTTGAGACAGTTTGGTTTCATTTGCTTTAAATTTGTTTAGGATTTCCAGTTTTTCTTTTCTTTTCTTTTTTTTTTTTTTTGCTTTGGTGGATTATGTTACTATAACAATTTTTTCTTGATTTCAGATCAAAGAGAGTGGCGCTACTTTAGCAATTTGCCAATGGGGCTTTGATGATGAGGCGAATCATCTTCTACTTGCTCGTAATCTTCCAGCAGTTCGATGGGTTGGGGGACCTGAAATTGAATTAATTGCGATTGCAACTGATGGTCGCATTGTTCCACGCTTCGCTGAACTTAAACCCGAAAAATTAGGAAAAGCTGGAAGAGTTCGCGAGATGTCATTTGGAACTGCTAAGGTAAATTTTTTTTATGTTGCCGTTCATAATAAACTGGAAATATAGTTGCACTGAAATTGTGAATCAAAGCAATTCAATGTGTATATATTGCCAGTAGCACATATTCGCATGCTGGAATAGCCAATTGTTCTCATTCTTTGAGAACTCCTTAATAATGCCAATCATTTACTCTTCTTACTGATCTATTCATTGATTAAATAGTAGGAATGCGTGAAAATTTTAAATTAAAAACGAGCAATCAGAATTATCTTTCTTTCGTCATTTTATCGCTGAAATTGGAATATTTAAATTGATAAGGTTTTTAATCGCTGAATGGTGATTAGCGAGAGGATATTATTTAGGATCGTATGCTTTGTATCGAAGAATGCCCTAATAATCGGACTGTTACGGTATTTATTCGCGGTGGCAACAAATTGATGATCGAGGAGTCGAAGCGTTGTTTGCACGATGCTCTTTGTGTTGTTCGCAATTTGATCAAAGATAATCGAATTGTTTATGGTGGTGGCGCGGCAGAAATTTCTTGCTCGCTTGCTGTTGCAGAAGAAGCAGATAAAGTAAATCTTGTTGTAATTTAAATCGTCTGGAAATGTTTTTCTCCAATTCTTTCTTTAGTTTTTTAAACATAAGATCCTTTTGGATTATTCGTTAAATCGATTTAATTTTAGATTGAGGGTATTGAGCAGTATGCTTTTCGAGCTTTTGCGGACGCTCTGGAAAGTATTCCAATGGCATTAGCTGAAAATTCAGGTCTTTCTTCAATTGATACAGTAACAGATCTCAAGGCAAAGCAAATCCAACAATCTAATCCAAGACTGGGCGTTGATTGTCTCGCTCTTGGTACTAACGGTAAGTTACTAGTCGAAACAATTCTTTTATAATAAATTTTGTTAAAATAATTGAAATGATGAATAATTGATGATCGAGAAATCGAAGCATTGTTTGCATGATGCTCTTTGTATTATTTGCTGAATTTAATTTAGTGTAGAAATACAAGTCAATTTGTGCTCTGCTGTTCTGATAATACTAGCATAAGTTAATGAAAGAAGTTAAGATTCTAAACTTTCGAGCATTTACGTTTAGGATAAAAAAGTTCAAGACCTGATGTGATCTTATATTAACATTTTGTTTACAAAGGAGTATTCTGTCAAAAAATTTCCTGATCTGATCTTATATTAACATTTTGTTTACAAAAGAGTATTCTGTCAAAAAATTTTCTATTTTTTCGTGCAAAATAATTTTGAAAATGTATTGTGTAAACGAGTAGAAACTATATTTTTCAGACATGGAAGAACAAAAGGTAATGGAGACATTATTATCGAAAAAAGCACAAATATCTCTTGCAACGCAGGTTTGTTTATTCAGATTTCTTTTTTTCTTCTTTATATCTCTATTGGGATGTTCTGAATTTCTAGGAGAAAATTGATTTTTTGAATTCACTTCTCTGTATTATTATTGATGTTCCTTTAATTTTTGATTTTGGATGTGGATAAATCGAATTTGATATGTTCAAAATTCTATAGGTAGTGCGTATGATTTTGAAAATCGATGATGTTCGAGTTCCGGAGTCCCAAGAGCAAAGATGTCCAATGTGATGATGTTATTACTAAACGCTTAAATTGTTTTGTTGCTCGTTAATATTGGAAATAAATTTCTTTTTTTAACTTGAGTTTTTCTTCTTGAATTTTAAAATTATGCCGTTTATTCGGCTGTTAATATTGCTGATCATTGTTGAAATTATCATTCATTTGTTATGGTATATTGATTTGTTTGATTTATGCGTAATTAACTAAATGGTTGACGAAATGATGAAGATGGGTAAACAAATTCTTTGAAAATTTTTTCTTTTTCTTGTGGAAGAAAGGATATAGATATAGTTTGAATATTATGGCAATACTAATGTACTGAATAGTCGTAAGACGCTGAGCGTTAAAAAACAAAATAGCCATAAAAAGAAATATAAACTATGATTATGTACACTATTGTATGCATATATTATATTATATATATATTATCAAATAGATTAAGGAAGATGATGGATTTGTTTTAAATTTTTGAGCTTACGCTTCACTTTACACGGTTTTCTGTTTTCTTGGAGAATTATTAGCTGGTTTACTGTTTCTTGAAATTTCGTTTTTTTTTTTTTTCATTCGTTTTTATCGCAGTATGGGAAATGATACAACGATCAGAATAATTATCGATTAGAGAATGAGTTAAGAGGACTCCGACTTTTCTTGCTGCGGATTTATGAAGATTTCGAAAATGATTCACGGTAACAGATTTCTCCCAGATTTCTATTTATGAAGAAAAAATACATGTTAATGTAGTATTACAGAATATGTTGTTAACTTGAATGATTTCTCGGAGGCTTCTTAACTCGGCATTTCATCAAATTAGAATTGCTTTGATTATGCAGAGTGAATCTCCAAACAAAGACAAGTATCTCTAAACAAAAAATTAAGAATCTGAAACATATAGTAAATAAAATATGATGCCCTCCAAATTTATTTTAGAAAACGCCAATAATCAATGTACATATTAGAAACTTGTACATGATGTACATGGTACGAATTAAATGATATTAGTTAAAATGTACATGATGCTGATTGAAATTAAACAGCTTAAGTCGGAAAAAATTAACAAAAAGGAAACAAACAGCAATAAAAATATGTGAACTATATAAACGAATTCTTATAAAAAAATTATACGAGAACGTAGTATTATAAAATGATAGAAATGTCATATGGACTTCTTTTTTGCTGTATTGCTTTTGTATCGTATTCTTTCACAGAATGAAAAAGCATGAAGAGAATTAGGAAGGAATATTTGGTATTTCTTAGTTGCTTTCGAAATTTTAATGATGGTTTGGTTTTTGAGTAAAGAATAGATGCAATTTGCTGGTGCAGTGACATGACATATTCGGATTTATTTCCATCGACATTGAGTGAGATGAAGCGAAAATTGCTGATTGTATAAATGAAATGATGCGTTAAAAATGCTTGAAAAATTGAGAGTACTGATAGGGTTTGGCGTAAAATCTTTTTACGGAATGGATGCCATTTTCTAATTGAGAGAAGAAAGAAAGGAAGAAGGACGGATGATCGATACTAATCTTTAAATTTTTGTGGAATTTAATAAGCTAAAGTTAATAGTATTCAGCAGCTGATTTGATTACAAGGCGGAAAATGCTTATTTTTTTTTTTTCTAATTATTCAATTTATCATTTTCTTACTTTTTCAGATACTATATACATAAATTAGAATACTGAAATTCCTAGCAGAAAATTGTACAATTAATCCAATTTAGAAAAGTGTATCTTGGAACTATCTTTATTTTGTCACCATTAATAATTTTCATGAAATTATGAGTTGTTTGGATGTGTTATACCAAAGAAATTTTACTTTTGAAGCATACAGTTTTGCTTATTATCTGTAGAGTAAAACATAAGGGGAAAAAAGCTGTTTTTTTTTTTATTATTTTTTGAACGATGCATTATTACGACATTTGCATGAATAGATTCAGTTCTTATCATCATGTTAAGGAAAGAAAAAGTGTCGAATATGGATTTCGAATATGTAACAACGATATGAAAGTTACGTAATATTCAAGCTCCGCGACATCATATTTTGGGAAATTTTAAACAATCAAGAAAACGGTGAGTTTCATTGATCAGATAGGTCGAAATATTTCTGCCTTCTCGGATGATGGATCATATGACATAAGTCTTATGGCAAATTTTTCTTTTTTTTTTTTTCAAAATATAACTTATTTGTTTACTTGGGAAATCCTTTACAGAATAATTGGAAAATTGGAAAAACTTTAATCATAAATGGTTTGAATATAGTCCGGCTTATACGAAAAGAAGTTGTGAATAGAATAAAAAAACTTTAAAAGTATAGTTTTACATTAAAAAAAAAAGCAAGCAAGCAAAGGTTATTTTGAGTTCTGCTAGTTTCGGTCTGTCTTTTGTTGTTTTAGTTTAAAAATTTACCTAAATCTAGAGTCTTTGTTAGTTTAATTCTTAAAGTTCCTTTTTTTTTTTAAATGTTTTTCTTCATCAATAAATTATTATTTAGATTTTTAAGATGATTTTTTTCTTTGCAGAATTTAAAAAGTACTATATATAAGTATTTTAGTGAGTTTTGTTGTCCATAAAGAATGATGAAGCAAACTTATGTGTATCTAAAAACCTCTTCACTTTTTTCTCCCATCCTTGCTTAATTCATCAATATTTTTTCACAAATGCATTGGGATGTTTCGTTATCACATCGTTATTGCAATAAACTATTATTTCTTTTAATGATTTTCAATTATTAATTTTTAAGTTGCAAATTCAAAGAAGATTTATCAGTTTTGTTGATCACATGTCCATAGTGACGAGTACATCCAGCAATGTTACTACAACCTATACAAATGGACCAGTGGTTTGTTATTTTGTCTTATTTCTTGCACTTAATATTATTTTTTATCGGAAAAAAATAAATAAAATAAAATAAAATGAAAACAATGATATTACTTTAAAGCGATTAAATATTTGTATATTTATATAATATTTCTAGAATATATGTAATACTTCTATAAATGACTGCTGAGAATAGCATATTTTAATTTTGCTACTCTTAACGCTTATCTTAGAGCTGGAGATAAACGAATTGTAATAAGTATATCAACTTTCATCGCGTAAACTTCACCGAAAGATATTATAGCCATTGTATCCTCTTATACAAAATCTATTATTTTTTCTTTGAAATATTCGAGATTGGATGTATTAATGATGTTTGTGGTAGAACTCTTTTATTATTTAAGCTTATGAAGATGGAAAGTGTAGTGGAACGAGAAGATCCATTGGTAGATGTCGTTACTTTGGAAACTCCGAATTTAACATCATTGATTGGTACTAATTCAGCTACATTCCCACGTAAGTTCCCTGTTCATCAAAATATGATCGTCTAATCAAGTTAGGTTCGTCATTGTTAAATATTTTGTTGACAAAAAAATGGCGTATATATTTTTCCTTTCGCAAATCAGTTCGCATTTGTCATTGTTGAGGGCAAAATGTTCATTTTTCATTGGCAAAAATGATGATTTCATTCTGTTATCATTAATAAGGAATTTTTTATTGCTAATATTATATATTGTTTTTCTTTATCAGTTTTTCAAAGATAGATTGCTTAAATCAAAATTGCAATCAATTTTTTCCGATTACTGTTTCCAATAAATTAAAGTTTACATGTTTACGAACTTAAAACAACATTTTTTTGCTCAATTCCAAATTATTAAGTATAGTTATTGTTCAATCTTAGATTATATGATTGTATATCTATTAATGCTACCATTTTCACCTATTTTCATAATATTATTAAAACGATTTATTGTTTTTGTTATGCATGACTTATTATAGCCGATTTTCCATCGACAGCTGAATTGATGCAGAAGTGTCTCACGGTGAACCCATTCGAATTGAAATTCCGTGAAGCAAATCGACGTATCAGTCAATGTAGTGAAGAGCTTTTTGAACAGGTTTATTATTTTTATCATTTCCATCAGCAAGTGCATTCAGTTACTTTAAGTCAGTATAGTGAAATATTGAAAAAACGTAACGAAGCGTCACGAAAATTACACAAATTATTGTATTTAAAAAAAAGAAGAAATTTGACTCAGATACAGTGTAAGATATCATCCTAGTCAAATCATTTTTTTTGTTCACAGAATGGACTTGTTCCGGTAACGCTTTCATTACCAACAACTGGTGGTATAACTCTGCTGAAACTGCCATCATCTTTGGCCCATTCTCCTGGTATCTTCTCAAATATCAATGTTCTTTCAGCGGATTTCGAAGGTGATGGATTAAAAAGTGCCGATTTATCACGTCTGGTGCAGCAGGTAACATTAATTTTAATATAAATGATGAATAAATGGAAAGAAGATGTCTATAAGATGAAATAAAAAATATTTTAATTTTTAGATGAAAGATAATGGCAGTTTATCGACACAAAATTCACGAACTAACGATGACACTGGACAGGCACCTCGAACCGCTGATGTGCTTAATGCCGTTCTTGATATGCATTCTGATAGGTTAGGAGCGCTTGGCTTTTTGGGTACAACCGGCACTGCCACACCGCCTTTGGTATGTTTCATATCATTACTTCAAAAGTAAATAACAGAGTTCACTAATTGATTTTCTGATGTGCAGCTAATTATTTCATATTTCCCTTATTCCTATAAGCATTAAATAAAAATTTTAGTTTCTATCGAAATGTATGTAATTTTCCATAATTTAGAAATAAGTTTAAAAAAAAAAACCTTTTTCTTGAAAAAACTTGAATACTTAGTTTTTAATCCAAAACTTGAATAGTATTTTCATTGAAATGGGTATATGGTTTAATATAGTCAGCCTGTTTGAGTAAATTTGCATTTTTTTTCTTTTATATTTGTATTCTCACAGATTTGTAATTGATCAGATGCATAAAATGTATTACTTTCTGCTTTTTAGAAAGGATCTTTGGGATCAATCCTACCGACATCTTCAACTGTTTCTGTAACTCTTTGTTCTGATCCACCCGTGGTAGCGCCATCAACATCGTGTACTGCAAATGTTGGTGGCCCTGAATGTACATCTACTTTGTTATCATGTTCGCCATGTTCCTCGGAATCAGCTTCTGCTTCTTTAACACCACTAATTTCCGCTATGAATAGTCCCGTTGTCAGTGCACCAGCAAATATTTCAAGACCTGGAAGCTCTGCATCAGCCCAAACGCCGTATGTATATTTGTGATTGAAGTTACATTGTCATTGTACATTTTATGTGTTAGTTACTTATTATTTCTTCCTTTTTCAGTAAAAAGAGATTGTCAGTACGGGCAGCAGCGGCGGCAGCAGCAGCTGCAGCAGGAGTAGCTGCACCATCAAGTGTTGCACCAGTAGTCTCAGCTCCTTTCTTAGGTGCTGTTGGAACAGTAAGTTTTTTATCTCACATGCAATGACAACCACAGTTTAGGTGAAAGATCTTTTGTTCGGGCTAGAAAAAATTGTCAAATTTTTACTGAGATTAGTGGAACAATAGATTGCGTAATTTAAAGAAAATCGTAGTTTGAATTGGAAGAGATTTTTCTATAAATATGATAGGAATTTTCTAAATTGGGGTATTTTTTATGGATTAGATGAGATCTTGCATAAAGAGATTCAACATAATTTTTTATCTTAAGGTTTGTTAAGTATGAAAATTTTTTGTTTTGTATGATCGATCTTCAAATTATTTTCGAATTAAATTAAACTTTTGTAGCTTTTATCGGCAACCAACATCGAGGGGCATAGTGATATATCACAGATTTCAAATGCATCTGTACCGCAGTTATCACCAACTGATCACTGGGATCCTCGTGATGTGAAACCAGTGATTGTCGCAAAAAATCCAGTTTCCTCATTGCAGACGGTACTTTTTTTACAGAGCGTTAATAGAAAGAGAGATAGAAAGAATAACTTCTTTCTTTTTTCATTTATTGATATTGATGCAAGAAATTATTTCAACTTTTTTCTTTCTTTCATCCATAAAGAAGAGTGTTTTGTTTATTTACTGATTTACAGAATCAACAATATTTTGATCACGAGGAAGTCATTTATCCGCAGGATGAGCGACGTAAACATACAGAAACATTGTCATCAACACCAAGCAGGTTTGTTTTGTTAATCAGTGTGATGTTGATTTAAAAAATCTAGGAAATAATCCTTTGATTGGAAATAGTTTATCTTTCGTTACTTACAAAATTAATATTTGACATACTCATAATTTAATGAAGTCGGTCTTATTTTACTGTTATTAATGAGTTGAGTTTGTTTTCTAAATTTTTTTTAGTCGCATAATCTTTCTTGTGCATTTTATTATATAAACAAATATTTGTAATTTAGGCAATTAATGTGGCAAAATATTATATAAACAAATATTTGTAATTTAGGCAATTAATGTGGCAAAATTACAGCAGAGAAAACACTATATCTCGTTCGACAACTTCAACAGCATCATCACATCGAGGGGGACGAGGACGTGGTCGTAGTTCTCTTACTGCCGATTTACCACCCGATGAACGTCGTGTTACTATTCTGGAAAGGAATAAAGCAGCTGCTGTACGATATCGGAAGCGAAAAAAGGAAGAGCATGATGAGATGATTACACGTGTTCATTTGTTAGAACAAGAAAAAGTGGCACTCTCCGTAAGTTAATATAATTTGTTAAAAGATTCTTAAATCGTACGAGTGGAAACTTTCTTCGAAATAAATCTAAAAATAATTAACTGCGCTCGATAAATGAACAGAACTGATGAAATTTGGCAGTTAGAAATTTCTATTATTTTCATATGGTATTTATGATAAATTAGGATGAATTTCTGCGGAGAAGTAAACTAGTACTTTGGGTAATAAAACAAAAAGTGAAATATGTTTTTTTGTTATAGAATTCAAATCAAATAATAATTGATTCATATTTTAATTCTTATATTTTATATTCTGATTAAAGATAACATTCAAAGCAATTTTTTACTGCAAAATTCAGTAAAATTCTTGCAGACGCAGAATCAAGTATTGCGTCGTGAACTGGAAAGAGTTACAGCCTTGCTGAAAACTCGTGAAGCATGCTGTGTTTGCCATTTGAGCGGTGTGGGAGAGTGTTTGCGGAATGAATCACCGCTAGAAGTAGACGTCCTTTCTCCTCAAGCTCAACCACATCATGATCTCTCCAATTATATATCACAACAATTGGTTTCATCAGTCAATCCTAACAAGAAGCCATCGAAATAATTTCATAGAATTTCCAGCGGATTGATTCCAAAAATATACTCAGATCTGGCAACATATTATACATCTTTAATTTTTATGTGTGAGCTTTGCTTCTCATCTTTTTTGAATTGATGAAATGCCATTAGGCCTTTTCATCCGGTCTTTTTAAGTAGCAATGTTTCTTTTGCAAATTACTTAATGATTTCGCCCAGTACGCTTACGAATATTGCCTAAGCGAAAATATATATTAGGATTCTTAGCAGAATAGATTTATGAAGCAAACCTCATACAATGCCGTTAATTTTCATCTACTCTCGACATACCGGTGGAAAAACTGTAATTAGTAGTATGAAATTTCGAGGCTGGTATTATTTTTTTCCAAACCGATTGTGAAAATATCTAAGATCTATGAATATGGTATATCAGATGTATGAGAATGCAGGATGTTGTTAAGATGTTTGAGATAACTGATTGTTGATCTATAGTATAGCGAATGTTTGTTGCTTCATTGTTTTAATTTTCCGGATGGGAAGTTTCAGGGCTAGAATTTCACCGGTTTATAATTGTTATCTTTCTTGCAGTTCTTGTTGCACTTTATCGATTTCAGCTGTTTGTTTGGTACATGCTTGGTACATGTTGATTAACAGAGTTATGAATGAATTTTTTCATTTATTTTCTAATATTTGTTTGTTCGTTTTGTAAACATTTAAAAAAAAAAAACGGTTAGATTTTTTAGAAATATTTTAAACTGGTAGATAAAAAATGTTTTAATATTAATAGTAATAAATAATGATTTTTTTCAAATACTAGTTATTAATAGCCATTATTATAGAATTTTTAAAAATACAGATTCCTTAACTTATTAGGAATAAGAAAAACATGTCTGTTTAGCGAAATTTTATTACTATTGGCATTTTGTCTATAGAGCGACGAAAATCTTAGTCGAAGCGCATAATTCATTTCTAACAGGTGACGAAAAAAACTTTGATTATTTTTGAAATATAAAATGTCAAAAAGAAAATTTATATTGAAAAATTTCGTATTTCATTTCTAAAAAATTTGTAAAAAATTATTTTGGAAATGTAATGTGGCATATATCAGAAATTGTCGCAAAGAGTCTTTTGTAAAAATTGTTGGAAATATTGCCTGTTTAGTGCCAGTTTTATGACGACTGAACATTATTGGGAATTAGTGCTTGTCGTTTTTCGAAGTCTGGATTTTTGACTTCGACCTTTTTACGTATGAATTAATGACGTGTCAGATTTTTTATTAATGGAACTTTTAGTACGGCATTTGTGTATTTTTGCAGGTTTTTTATTTTGTGTGTCATATTTCTGTTTTCACTTTTTGTTTAAATATTTATTTATTCAATGCGCACATTGGTGTTCTTGTACTAATAGTTTTTTAATATAATTCTCCTGAATTATTGTAAATGAAATGATGGGTCATTTTTTCCTGGTTAATTAAAGGGCCAGGATTTTTTTGTTTTGTATTTTTGCTTTGTAAGATCATGCGTATAGTTGTGCAGATGTTTGGATTTCTTTTTTAATTCTTTTTCAGCTACTGTTCTGTATTCTTTATTTTTTTTATAACAGATTTCATTAGATCATCTCTTTTTATGGTGGCGTTATTTTATTATTTCAAACCTTGTTTATATGGAAATTTTTCTCAACTTGAATGTATTCAATTCTAGATTGGTGAATGTTTTTTCCGGAATCTGTAATAATCAATCCAAAGTGAGTAAATATTTGTGTTACCGGAACAGGGAGTGAATAGTAATTCGACTAGTTGCCAATTTTTTATGTTAATGAAAATAGGGTATTGATATTTCAGAAAGTCTTTGCGGGTTGCAAGTTGAATTCGAGATTTAGAAATATTGGAAAAATAGATTCATTGGGGTGAAAAAATAAAAAGTATAGATTCACCAGGTGCATTCATCACTAAATTCACTGGGTTTTTTTTTTTGTTATACCTTCGCTGGATGAAATATAGATTCACTGGAGTTTATTTCATCTTGCTACTGATGATCGATCACTAAGAATTTGTTTTTAACTATCAAGTTTCTCTTTAATTTCGGGAATGTTAGTTTTTTTTTTTTTCTCCTTGAATTAATTTTTTTTTTTTGCAGAATTGTGTACGACTGCTTGTAACAAATTTTTTTCTTTTTTTTTAAATAAAATATTTGCTTGTGCTGCTTATTCGTATTCAGTATCGAAAACTTGAAAAGTTTAGTTACTTTAACAAATGTTTATCATGAGATCGTTGGAAATATTTAATAGAAATGCATAATTCTTATCATCTTCATGCAGAGAAACAAAATCACTTAAGAGATAAATCTGGATGATGAATCTTGCTAATTAGATTTTCGATGAAAATACAGAAAATAACGATTAGTTCAACAGTATAATGTTATATTTAGTAAGAGATAATTGTTAGCAGATAATAAAAGAAAATTAAGGAGCAAAAGGATAAACAACTAATTATGCTGGATATACTATTGTAACAAATTTTTCTAATTCTTTACGTTCATCTCTTTCCTCTTCCATTTCTAAATTGATCAGTTAATAATTAAATCATTGTTTGAATGAAGAATGAATGATTGTTTTAATCTTTTCTGATATTTCATAATCATTATGGATGAAATATAGTTTAAAAAGTTCTTTAAAAACTCATTGCTTTATTTTTCATTTTTGTTGTAAATTTTTTCAGTAGTATTTTAGAAATAATTGAGAATTATCACGATATAACGAAATTGCTATGAATTTAACATGATCAACAATTATAATATGCAGTATTATGAAATATTTGGTTATCTATTTCGAATGAATTCAACCCAGAATGTTTCTTGTTTTCAAACAAAAATTATATGTCAAAGATATTTGGATTATTATATGGTGAAGTAGCTTAGCTTATATATTATTATTATTATTATTATTATTTCGATAGAAATTATGGAATACAGATTATTTCATTAAAAATTAGATGTAGGGGTGATATTGGAATAAATTCCAAATTATAGTAAAACATATTTTGATAAATATTCGGGAATATCGGGAAAAAATTTTGCTAATACACATTGTTTCGTTTAAGATAGATTTTACATTAAATTATAAATTGGACGATTTAAAATATGATAGTATTGTCTTGAAGTTTATTTTCAGAAGGTTCAAGCTTTGATAGTATGCAATTGTGATAAAACACTTCTCAGCTTCTTGATAAAAAATTAAAAAATATTTAAAAGTAATGAAGACATCTGGTAATAGAGCGATACGATAATTTATTTCACACCAGTATTGCTCAAATGAAAATTATAAAAACAAAGAACAGAATTTAAATGTCGAACAAAAACAGTGATTGAACATTTTATTTATGTCAAATTAATTTGTCCTCAATAAAATTAGTAATACTTTAAATGAATATTATAATGGATTAATTTTTTGACGAAGATGATCGCTGCAATTTGTCAAAAATTTTCCATTAATGTGTAGTATGAAATGGTTGATGTTTAAAAGTCTAATTTGGTTTTTTAGTAAATATGTTTTGACTAATAATGTTAATCTTTTTGTAATAATGTTAAGTTGAAAATCAAAATGAATCAATTTTTCTACAAAATGTTCAAATTTTATGAAATTCATCAGAGAAGATGTTTTGAATGAATTATTCGGGATATTTTTCATAATATTTGAAACATAATTTGTTGCTTCTTGTATCCCAAAGATTTTCACTCTCTAATTTCATAAAAATATTCATTGAATATTGAGCAACTAATATCATGAGTACAATTGATTACGAAAGTAAGATACAAACAAGTCTTAATCAAATGATTCATGACGACATTACAAAGTCCACTCGTTTAAGCATACGCTATCTGAAAAAAATATATCTAATTCTATTAAGAGTTTATTAAGAAAAGATAGCCAAAATTCTGTTTCATGCAACTAATGCTGAATCGAGCGAAAAGGCAATTTTGTCTTATAAAAACATATATTGGATTGTTGGTGGGAAAAGTAAAGAGGGAAAAAAGAAAAGGGAAAAAAAAGTTTCTTCCAAAATTCTCTGAAAGATGCCTTAGCATTGGCTTATTTTCCATATTGTCGGAAAAACCGAGATATTTTATAAGTATGTTGGAATCATCAAAGTATTGTATAACAGAAATTTGTAATATTGTTCATTCGGATGAATCATTTATTCATATCTTATCCTTTAGTCTAGTACAAAAGCCTTCGTTTCTTCGTCTTCCGATCTGCTAAAACTTATGTGAATTCTTTAAATTGTAAGCATTTGTCTATCTCTTATCCTTTGTTCTGATAACCAAGTCCCATGAATAACGTATTGTAAGTCATGCCTATCACAAAATCAAGGATTATCGATATGTAGCTTAACCAAATCAGTAGTTACTCAGTGATTACTTAGTTAATCAAGTCTACAGTCACTTCAATCGACAATCAAAATCCTCTTATATTCAATCCATTTGTATTAAAACCAAGCGATCGACTGCAATCATGTTATATCTGATTTTATTCTATCTTATAACGTAGACAAAGAATCCTCCATCAATCAACAAAACTTTCTTCGCTAACATTCTTCTCTGTATAATTTTTGAAGGCGAAATCAATTTGCATTTTGATTTATAAAAACTATTTGATGATACAAAAATTAGAAATTATACTTAGTAAGCTTAGCAGAGTTTCAGTTTCCAAATTCCTTACCTAAAAATTTTCCACTTTGAAAATACCTAAAGCATTTTTCAATGATAATACTGTCAAATCTCCAAGCTTTTTATTGGCCACAATAGATCTGAAACATACTAAAATTTCTAATTGTTGAATTAGTAACTTAAAAATCAATTTTCTGTCGAAAAATTCGAATTGAATTAAAAAGCTCAAATAATTTTCATAAAAGATATTGGTTTTTTTTTTTTTTTTTTTTTTTCTCAATATCCATTAAATTCGTTTCTAAAAAACATAAATAATGAAATTCCTTTGCCTTTAATGTATTTCAGATTATTAAAAAGTTCAGCAATCTATTTTTGTTTTATTTCGCATAAAACTGCATATAATTACTCCCATCTTTGTCCTATGGCATTAATTTTCAATTGAGTTTAAATTTAGTATTCATTTTTTTTTTTTTTTTTTTGGATTTCTTTCTTTATCGTATATATCAACTATTAATATGACAACTGAATATTCTGAATTTATCTGAATTTATAAGATCTTCTGTTTCCTCTCGAAATTCGGCAATAAGTTCTTTTCAAATAAATAATTAATTAATTTAAAGTGAAAAAAAATGATTAATTGCTACGGTGATGAAGAATATATTGAGCATCTTTGCATTCAAATTTATCAGAAAATCTTTTACTTTCGTTTTTTATGAAATTATTAGAGCAGAAGAAAAAAAAAATAATTTAGTAATTGAAAAAAAGAAAAAGAAAGAAAAGAAAGGGGAAGGAATATTAATAAAATGAGTTCGAATGAAAATGTAATATGCAATCAGCTCCAATTATTTGGTTTTGATTTATAAGGAGTCAATTTCGAAAGCAATCAGTCTTGAAATGATTCAACATTGCGCAGCATGGTTCTTCGATTCTGACGCGATATATTTCTATGATAATAGAAGTGGTAATCTTGGTAATCTTGATTATGGAGAAATTAATACTACCGATAGACCGATATGTGCAGACAAAGGTTTTTTATGCCGTAAGTTTTGAAATATAATTTTAAATCCTATTCTTTTTATTAGAGTAGTTTCCAAACAAATGTTTTACTATATTGCAAAACTGCTGGAGTCACTTTTGACAGAATCTGACAGAAATTCCGGTTTCTATCATAGATTCAAAAAATTTGGCAAATCTTGAATTTCTTAAGGGCTTAATTTGTTCAGCCAGTTACTCTTATGAAAAATCATGCCTTGTAAATCTACAAAATAAGGCTTTGAAAATTAGCATAACTGAATTAGGTCACATATTATAGATTAAAATGACCTCAAATTCCTCAAATTCTGGTGTTATTTAAATAATGTGGCGAAAATGATAATTTCGGCGAAAATGATAATTTCAATTATTTTCTTGTTTGAAGTATTATATATTTATGTCTATTTAGCAACGTTAGACAGTCCCATAGAGCTCTTCCCACATCTTACAAATGTTGCTGATGCAGAGCAATAGGTGTATAGGACGACCATAAATTGAATAATTTACATATCCTTATTGTACCTTTTTTTTTTTTAACACTTTGCTCATCAAAAAGTCTCGAGCATGGCATAGAAACAAGTCTTCCACAGTGAAATCTCTACCTTATTATCAAAAATACGTATATTGTTATTATTCAAGAAAAACATTTTTGATAAAAACTGATTATCTAGCCTTGAAAAGGTGTCTTCATCACGGAAAAAAGAGAGTTGCACAATGTTACACACATTCGTTTATGTTAAAATAATAATTTTTCGAAGAATTTTCGCATCTTTTCATATAGTACTTGAGCGAAAAATAATTATAAGACTTTTATTCATAATCTTTTCAAGATGCTTCAAATAATTTTCACTAATAAAAGCGTAAATGAAAAGAAATTTCCATTTTTCATGAAGCATTTTATTTATTTTTTGTGGTCATACATATATTGTGGAATGTTGAGGTTTGATTGAGTTGTGAAACGAGTAGATTTATAATAATTCCTTTATTCAGAATAATAATAATCAGTTAATACGTAGCTAACAGTACAATAGATATCAGACGAATGGAAAGGATTTTGTATAAATTGTGTGACGTTGATTGGATTTGGAGAAGAATATCAGGAACTCGGACAATAGTAAGAAACCTTTAGATCGCCTGGTCAGTACCAAAACAATTTGAAGCAATGGATAATGAAAAAATGATTTTTTGTGTTTGGACTCTACTGGGATATATTGAATGTTAGGAATTGGGAATAAAAGACAATTGATGTTGAGATAATTTTGAGAAAAAAAATTGTTCATAGAGGAAAGGGTATTACAATAGTTTAATTGGATTTAAAGATAATAACAGTTTAGAAGCACATCTATGACATTATAACTATAAGCAGAAGTATTTTGATGTGATTGTAAATAAGTATGGACAGGGCACATTTGTGTTTTGACCCTTTTTGTTTGATTGTTTGTCTCTCTTTTTAAAGAAGGAACTGTAAACAGAAATGTTTTGAGCGGAGACAAGCACACAAAGAGAGATAATTTTACAGAGGAGGACTCAATAAAAAGAAAATTTCACAATTTTTTAACCATTTGATTATGTATTTTCCATATTAGTTAATTTCAGTTGGGAATTAATTTCGGTTTTTCCGACAACATATATTGTCAAGGAAACAAATTTAAAAAAAAGTTGTAATGTTATGAAAGAAACATAATATGAAAGCGAGAAATATTAAGTTAGTTATGATGTTATACAACGAATATTTGCGATTTCTTGAATAAAATATTCCAAAAAGACGAAAAATCCAATAAAATGATGGTCGATATCATTGATAATTACTGCAAAAAAATTAATTATAAATAATTTTATCTGCGAGAACTAAAACTATTTGTTTATGCTTTATATCTTAATGATCTTCTATTTTCAAGATATATCAAATTTTGTTTCTTTCAGTGGTTATATTATGAAAATCTTTAATGCTACAAACTGGATGCTATATAGCCAGCATTCTAAAGCAGACTTATGATTCTAGCTATTAAGAAATTTCATTCTACTTTCCAGTACTAATCAAACATCAAGAAATATTATCAACAAAAATAGTCAAATAATACTAATTTAATAGAGGATAAAATCTCATTATATACACAAACATGCATATAGTAGCTAGCACACTTCAAGATTCATACCAATTACTTTTAACAAGATTTCATAGTAATTTCAATGACGTCTTGTCGAGCGATAAATAATCCTAAGGAGGCAGGATAATAGCTTCAGTAATGTCTGATTATAAGGCCATGACGTACTTAATTGAGATATTACTATCATTATCACTGCAATAAGTAGTTTTGTCACATCATCACTCAACATGTTGCTGATATCCTAAGGATAGATGGGCCGAGATCTTTTGATAGTTGATAAAATAAGATTACAATATTTGCTTTCAAATTAAATTCAAGTTTTTATGTTGAATTGAATATTGAAGTTTGAGCAATTTGTGTTGAAAATAAAGGAATAATTCGAATTCAAATTTTTTGTTAGATGCCTATTCTGAAATATTGAAGAACAAGCAATTCATTTCTAATTTTTTCCAAACTTCTGCAGACACATTACTTATGTTAATTGCTTTGATCATTCTGACTTCGTTGATTTTCCGGGACGATCAGAACAGCAGCTATATACATCTATATTAAGTAACAGATTACGTGATATTTCAATTCGATTACCTTTTTGATATTAACAAAATTACTATTTTCAGCGAAATGAACGACACTTTTTATCATAATGGCAGTAAC
This sequence comes from Onchocerca volvulus, assembly GCA_000499405.2. Lineage (NCBI taxonomy): Eukaryota > Metazoa > Nematoda > Chromadorea > Rhabditida > Onchocercidae > Onchocerca > Onchocerca volvulus. Next base: position 1,314,575 of record HG738139.1, on the reverse strand, counting down.
TACTTCAATGGCACTGGTGATTCGGACGTTCCTAAATGTGCAGACCTGGGTCTATATTGCTGTAAGTTAATAACTGCAATCCAACTTTATTATTCATCCATTTGTGATGAATTCTTCAATGAAATATTTGAGAATTCAAAAATTTATAATTTTGCTCCAAAATATATGAAGTCGATTTAAGAATGAAATGGTTCAAGAGAACTTCACCATCTAATATAAAAGATTTGCATTTTTAAATCTAAGAATCGGTAGAATTATAATATTATCAGCTCTGCTATCATGAAGTAAATTTGATGTTCTGATTAACTTTATTTTCTGATATCATAAAAGAGTAAATGAAAATAGAAGAATTTTCTGATGGAATTATGGTAGTACGTTTTCTAGCACAACTGTACACTACAAAGCGTCTAATATCATACATTGCAACGATTGGCAACTTCGTCGTTATTCCTTTCATATTATATTTGACATTTGCGAAAGTGAAAGATGGCTTTTTCAAGTATTTCACACTGAATTTAATGTTCCCGTGCATTACGTCAGCTATTGCTAATTTCACAGTCGATATAATTAACATTATCCGTCTTTTTCATAGCATGAAAGGAAACGGAATTTATTTGTAAGTTCTGTTCAAATTTAAACAAAAATTCTTTCCGCATACTTAATTCTTGATAAAATTGCTTTGTAATGTTGCATTCTTCGTATGTTTGTATTACAAATATTTGCTTGAATTAGAAATTTCTTAATAAAAATAATGAAACTCCAGCAAATATTATTAATTTTAAAGCATTTACTGAAACGAAAAACAAATCATTGTATTTCTAGATATGATATTCAACATTGGGCACGCTTATGTATCGGTCTCGGAGGTATTTGGTTTCATGCCTTAATGCTTTATGCAGTTATAATTTGTTATCTACCTTATGTCAAACCTCTTTTCTATTCGAAAAATTTTACGAAAAAGTGAATATATTTTTTAATTCTTTAATCTCCAATTATATATTGATCGAAAACTTAATGCTTCGAACTATAATTGTTGATTGACGGATCCTCTGTATGATTTCCATATTTCAGTGATTTTCAAATCGTTTCAATACTCAAATAAGATATGAAAGTTATCGGTTTAAGTAGCAGTGTTTCGCAAAAATTCTCATTCTGTTTTTTCCACTCCGGTATATTTTTTTCAATTTTAACGAAAGCTGTTATTCATCTTTTCCACTGTTTCAGAAGTCAGATACCATATTATGTTGTGCTACATATTTCAATACTTCTTTGGGCTAGTCTTGTAATCTTACTCTTATTCCAGTTTCTTTACTTAATACCTTATTTTCTAACTCATATTATATTATTTATCGCGCTGTTTATTGCTTCTCTGGTGGTAAAATTTTTCAGATTTTGAAAGTTTTGCAAAATTCAATGAAAAATATTTATTTCATCGGAATCAATATTTCATACTAATTACAATAATCTAGTGTAGAAACATATGAGAATATGATTTTTCTGATAATATCAAGCAACGAAGAAAAAGTTTCATTTAAATTTTCACTGATTGTATATTTCTTTCATCATTTGTAATGAATTAAGACTTGCTTTGGTATAATAATTTTAAATGAGATATTCACTGTTGAAGGGATCGATTAAAATAAGTAAATACAAACCGCTTGGAGTTAATTCTATTCAAGTTGCAAAATTACATCAGAAACATTTATATTCATTTATTATATACGCTTATTCCATTGAAATTATTACTTTGCCAATGTTTGGTAAGTTTTCATCGTTTGATCATTCAGATAGTTCGATCAATCGCTAACAGAAAAAACTTATTACAATATTGATGTATTCCATTGTGCTAATTAAAAACTTTGTCATAAGCTTCTTTAATTTTTTTTGAATTGCCGAGTCGGAAATAAAAGTATGAGGTGAACATTTTCACTAATACATCGAAATAGAAATCGCAGTCTCATAAAATTGAGGCTTTCTTAGCTCTATTAAGGCAGAGTTCTAATAGAAACAGAGCTTTATTAAGTTTTCATATTCAAAATCAGCGAATCTAATACAATTATATTTTAGTTCATGCATGTGCTTTTACCATTTGTTTATTTGCCGCTTGCGAAAAGTCCTACATTAACAGTAATTTCAAAACCATACTCGACACAACTATTTATTTTCTGTACGAGGTAATAAATTAAGAAATGATTCACTTATTCCATCATAGATTATTTCTTGTCATTCACAGCATGAATTCCTCTTTCCCAAAGAAATATTTCAACATCATTTCATTTTAGATGCGGACAATAATCATTGTCTTCATTACTATTCTTGCGTTTGAGCCATATCGCTCTGCAAGCTTTTTATTATTTCACCAAGGAAGTTGGATTACGAAAGTGGAATCAATTAAAATGCTAAAAACAATAGAAACGAAGAAAAAAAGATCGAATCACGGAGTTCAAATCAATTCAGATGTTAAAAATAATACGCAAAAATGGTAAATGATTAAATTAAATTTCATTGAAATAATAGTGGCTATTGACTTCATAATTTCATTCCATTTTTTAGAATAATTTACATATAAACTATAATTAAATGCATATTCACAGCGAAGATACGTATCATGCATAATTATTATCTCGTGAAAACAGGATGATGAATCAAAATTTTTGATGTTTGCAATATTTATTTATTAAAAAGTTTTTCATCTGAAATTTATTGATCATTAAGCTATGAATTCTTGTAGTGTAGTAGAAATGAAATACTGATAAGAATTAAATGAAGATATCGTTGAGACTATGTTTCGATAAACGTGATCCGAAGTTGAATGAAACAATATGCAATTGAAGTAGTCATGAAATCAAACATATTGAAAAGAAGAATCCATGATGCAGTAGATTTTATCATCTGGAAAATGTGAATCATGATGAACAAATATAGTAAACTTGTATATTTATGGGAAATCCGATAGTTAAAAAATTGCTTAATGGGAAGAAAAGCAGTAGTAATAATGGGAAATAACATTCTTTTCCATTGACATGATTTCTGTCAATGAATTCGGATTTGCACCATAGCCAAAAACATTTAGTCTTAACGCAGTATCACTATCTATCTGATTTGCATCAAACTACTTTTCATATTAGCAATTTCGTTAAAAATAATTCGCTCGCAGTTTTAGAATACGAACTGATGCAACATTGTCAGCAATGCTTTGTCGTGTGACAAATTTAAAAATATTTCAAACACTCTCGAGAAATATAATATCGTGAAGAACCAATATGATACAAATTAAGATAAAAATCCTTGTTCGTCAAATCACATTTCTCTAATTCTCCCCGCTCTTTCTCTTTTTTATGCTTTTGTTTTCAAAATGAATGTAACAATCTAATCACAGAATGCGTCTTTGTATTACATTACTGGCAACACAATAGTAAATCGATCTTTTGTCTGATACTGATTCGCTGCGAACTAATTCATTCATATTATTTTTTTTTTTCTGTTTGTATATTTGAAACTTGTTATGAACAGTCTACAATTTTTTGCTGGACAATAATGAATATTGGTTAGTTCCGATATTAAAATAACCCGCAGCATCAATTTAAGGATATTGCATCCAAACATTCATGAGACTTATTTGTTATCATATTCACTATGCTGCAAATTACTGCTTTTGAAAGTATATATAAAATTCATTTATGTCTTATTTGAAATAAGAAATCAACGTTATTTTTTTAATGCTATTTTCCTCGTGAAGGCTAACTCCGTAATGTTTGTTTGGAAGTGTTATCACTCTTTTCAATGTGATCTTTACTTGAGCTTATTGCCATGTAGCTCTTTTAGCGTTTTATTTAAAAATATGAATTACCAAAATTTGGTGATTGGAAATATAAGTATTGGAAATAAAATATTTGCATCAATTTATGCATGCTTTGAAATCACAGTTAATATGATGAATTTTTGAACCTCTCAGTACTGCTATAAATCATTTCTTTCATATAAACTCTATTCAGAGTGTTTTTTTTCTATTCAAATTTATGTAATATCGTATTGAAGAGCAAAAGAAATCACATTATCATTAATGAGCACCGTAATACTACAGAGATCAGATTCAGAGCAATAAGTTTCGTGTATTTGTAGTTTACACAGATGAAAACCTTTTTTCGAAATAACTAAGCTAATTTTTATTAAAGAAAAAGAATTTCAAATTCAAATTTTGACAGGTATCTAAAACTTTATTTTCAGGTCGTTGCAAATGCAGAAATTTTTATATTTATATGCCATATCAGAAAGCATTTTAATTCTTTTTAAAGTTTTTTTCCTTCTTTCCTTGGATAAATCCACGTAATGTAATAAGCATAACAATAGAGGGAGAGATGAGTGGTAGAGGGAGAATAATAGAAATAAAGGGAGGCAAACTATTATTATTACTTATTATTATTAATTACTAATTATTAATTATTATGGGAGAGATGAGAGGAAGAAGGAAACGGAGAGAAAAAATGAAGGCGTATTATTATTATTATCAGAAAGATTGAAAGAAGGAGGGGAATAAGAGAAAAAAAGAAAGGCGGAGTCAACGAACTCCGCTCCCTCATTTACTTTCAGTTGTCACGCACGTGAAACGTGAAAAAAAGCAATTATGAATACATAAGAGCACGCACCTATTCGAATACAAGGTCAAAATTTGAAAAGAATCGGTGGAGAATTTGCGGAGATCCGTTTCGGGATAACAGATAACATTTTCATTTTTATTTATATAGAATATTATTATTTTACTAAGGAAAAGAAAGAGAGAGAGATAGAGATGGGGGTAGAGGGAGAATAAGAGAAAGAAAGAAAGACGGAGTTAATAAACCTATCCCCTCATTTACTTTTAATGTCACGGACATAAAATAATGTGAAAAAAAGTGACTACGTCGATATAAAAATAATGGCCTATTTGGGATACTTATGTCAAAATTTGAAAAAAATCGGTGGAGAACTTCCGGAGATCCGTTTCTGGGTAACAGGTAGCATTCACATATGTACAAATATATATTGCCGATAAAAATAGTTTCAAATTGCGCTTATGTAGCTATTGTTTGTTATCTATTTGTGAATTCGATTTTCTATGCGAAACATTTCGTTAACAAGTGAGTTTTATCCTTGAAATGCTATAACTATGAGTTTATGAAGATTTAAAGAAGTTCTCTTTTAAAGGTACGATCAAATTTATGCATTCTAAAGATATATACATTCTTAATGGAAATGTATATTGCACGCAATATATTGATAAAATATCATTCTTTACAGGATTGTAAAACTATTGCATCTACTTCATTTCTGTCAGTAGTTTGCGCTTGTATTCGATGTCAAATTGAGGAGACTATATTCTCTGATATTATGATCACAACGATTCGTATTTTTTAAGAGGTAAAGTTTTTAAATCTATTTCATTGCGGTATCTTCCTATCCACTGTACTTTCGAGAACTTTTTTTGTCCCAATAAATTGCATTTTGTTTCAGTCAAGTTTAATTGCCATTGGTCTAAGTACCGTTGTCACTCTTGAATCATATCGTTATGTAATTCTTCCAATATTTCGATATGTAGATTTGAACGATTGCGAAGGTTTCATCAATAAATGCTGTAAATGTCCTCGACTGAAACATTTATTCAGCCAATAAATGCCATGAATTATTGTCAATAATACTGCAATGCTAATCCATAATAAAATTAATTTAAAAAAGAAAAATTGTGTTTAATTTCATTGTCTTAGTTTTTGGTTCGATAAGTGAAATGAATAGTTACAAAGATATTCTCTCTATTTTATGTTTCGCATTATATTAATGCGACAATATTTTTTCAAAAGTAAATTCTAAAATGAGCCTTGGGAAGAATGAAATAACTTCAAAATTCTTTTCCAATATAATTTCCAACATATTGAAAGAAAAAATTCATGGTGAAAGATTTTATCATATGAAAAATATAAATTATTGATAAATATAGTAAGCTTGTTTGCTTATAGGGAATAAGATAAAAAATTGCTTAATTGGAAGAAGAGCAATAGTAACAATAGCAAAAAACATGTCCTTTCCATTGATATGATTTTTATCAATGAATTTGGACTTGATCATAGCTAGAAAGTAGTTGGTCCTACGCAATATTACCATCTATCTGATTTACACTAAACTATCAAAATTTCGTTAAAAACAATTTTCATTCATTTTTAGCATATGAATTGATGCAATAATGAAAAAAGAGAGGTGTCCCAGCACGGTTTCATCATGTTACAATTTTAGCGATATTTCAAATACCTTTGATAGAAATGTGTATACTATCGTAAAAAGCCAACATGATGTAAAGAAAGATAAAATATAATTCAAATTCGCTAATGAGGATTTATGAGAGGGTATTTCTGATACCAACAGCCGCGGTAATTTTGTTCAAATTATACATCGTTATGATGCGATTAAAAGCTTGTAAATTGGATTAAGAATGTGACCATCAGTTTGACCAAATTGAGTTTCTTCGTACGATATTGCCAGTTTACCTAAAATTGCCAAATTTCTTTACGTTACCTTGGCTGATTATGCACTGAGATTAACAAGATTTCCTTACAAAATTGAAACAAATAAAAAGAAAAATAAAGGAGGCTTCATGCAATAGTTGATGATGGGTTATATGAAGAGTGTTTCAAAACACTTCAGAAATATTTCATATTTTTAACGAACCGAGAAAGTAACATATTTATTGCGGACATAAATGATGATTTGAGCATATTTTACCAGTTTTTCCCTCGTCTTTTTTGTTTTCTGTTTATTGTAACTCAGCGTATATTTTCAAACACTAAGGAAGGTAATTGAAAAAAATGATTATTAATATTAACTGCCATTGATCGCGAAGTGTGTTTCATCACTATACAGCATTCATTTAATAGTGTTTTTGAAATCTTATGCTATTTATTTTTATGAATTTGTTAATAACTTCGCGATATCTTATTGAGCAACAAATAATTCTGTGATAATGAAGTTATTAACATGCAATAATGAAGTTACTAACTTGATCACTGAGGTTATTTATACTTTCTGATCTGAAAGTAAATGTGATATTCTCATAGTCAGCAAAGAGGATGGGCCAAAAGGATTTTTCCTTAATATGTCAGCAACATATGGGATAACATTAACTATCGCTTATAACAGGATTATTTGTTACAGTAATAATCCTAAAAATATTTCAATAAAGTACTTTATGGCACTTTATTCAGATATGAAGAACAAATAATTTTTTCTTGATTTTTTCAAACTTCTGCGAAAGCATCACATTTTTTTATGCCATTGCGATTCGTCGATTCATTGAAATCGTCCAAATAAAATTTTCAGTCATGAGCGATACGTTTTATTAGAATGGCATAGCTACTCTATTTGCATTGGTAATTCGAACATTACTGTATCTGCAAATCTAAGTTTCGCTTATCAAATCAAGAATTGTCTCTAGAAACATAATTAACTGCTTATGAAATACTCCTTATGTTAATAAATAATACTTTTATGTTTTTATCTTTTTTAATCTTTTTTTTTGCATTCAGACGACAACCAAGTCTTTCAATCATTAGCTTAATTAGAGTTCATGCTTTTCTAATTATTTTGACAAATTTCTTAAGTTTGTAAAAGAATAAGGGAAATTACATATCGAATTCAAGTAAATAGTTTTTCTGGCGTAATCTAACTCTCTATGAAATTTTTTGATATTTGCCATAAATCAGAGTAATTTTGATTATAAAAAAAAAAAAAACAACAATAGATATACTGGCGTAAAAATCTTGTTTATTTTTTCGTTTCAAAAAGATTCATAATTTTTTTCCGAACCCATCCTTATGATTTGTTTAAAGAAAGAAGAAATTCTTCATTCAAGAGAAATAATTACAATTCTTATCCCGAACGCGGATTCTTTTGAATAGATCAAAAAATCAGCAAAATAGAACTGAGATTCCATTTCACTCTTTCATGCACAAGTTTCCATTAGTCCGAATTGAATACTCTAATTTTTTCAAGTCAATCTTGCTAGTCAACATATGCAATCAATCAGAGTAGTGTAGGAGAAATTTGCAATATAATGTAGAAGTCAGGCTTTTATCCAGTAGATGGAGCAGGTTTTGAAATGCAAACCTAACAACAAATTTTTATCCGCAACATGACGACGTATGCTTAAAAAAAAAATGAAATTATCACAGTCGGCACCAGACCTGTTCTCTCGTAAATCTTCATTAATGGCTTTAAATTGTGCTCCTTTTGATAATCGCCTCAAAGAGAATGATTTTGTTATTTTTCGTCTTCATCTCTTCATTCTAAAAGTGAGTAATTTGCGTGCCTACTTCCTTGGATGTAGTAGCCATTTCTTAGATTCTCTTTCCAGATTTCAACCTTTCCATCATTCGCCGTCACAACTATAGTAGACATACAAGCTCTATCGAAAGTTTATAAGGCAGATATTTGATAAATATGTCATCGGAATAAGATATGCGATCAGTTATAATCATTCAAATCAATCACGACAGAATTAATTAAGAAGATTATGAAAACGTGCATGACATATCAAGCAGTTTCATCCCTCATCGTCGTGTTATAATATAGCATATAAAAAAAAGTCAAAATTAGCAATTAAATGAGACAGAACAGAATATTATTGAAATGGATGATTGAGAAGATAGTGGTGAAATCAGTTCCAGTTATTTGGCTTTTGATTAATGAAGAATTAATTTCGGGTACAAATTAATCTTAAATATTAATCAACATTGTTCAATATTTTTGGTCTCATAATTCTTCCATGCCATATTGTCATTTCCATTTTCACATCTCAAATTTCCGATTCATAGCTGTATGAAATAATTATTTTTAGCAAATTTTTGGCTCCATCATAATAAACTATCTGTTTTTAGCAATTTAACCCTCTGAAATCGATGTCACTATTTTTCGCTGATAATAGCAATAGAAATTTTGATCATGGAAAAATTAATACTACTGGAAGATCAATATGTGCAGACAAAGGTTTTTCATGTCGTAAGTTTTGAAATATAATTTTCCCTTGCGGTGTGAAATCCTATATTTGTTATTCGATAAGTTTTTAAATAAAGTTTATGAAATTGTTAGAATTTTCTTTGACAAATATATGAAATTTTGGTTTTCATTATGAATTCAAAAAAAGAAAAATTAGTTCAGTTCCTACCAGCCAATTCCCTCATAAAAAACTGCCCTATTTTCCGATCTCTACAAATAGGATGCCTAGAAAATTAACAGAATTAATTCTAACCACATGCATTAGTTAAAATTGCCTCAAAATGCCAAAAGGACAATTTCAATTTTATTTTTGCTTCAAGATCGTATAATTGTATCTGTTTAGCAGCTCTATACAGTCCAATGCAACTCTTTTCACATTTTACAACAGTTGCTGATTTCATAATTATACCACTTTTGGTATATTTATCATTTGCGAAAGTGAAGGATAGCCTATTCAAATATTTTACGCTTAATTTAATGGCGGTCTTAATGGCGATAAGTATAGTTGATCTTGTGGCGGACGCATTAGATATTGCAGTTCTCTTCATAGACGAAAAAACAGAAAACTTGTTAGTTGTAATTTCGTTTTAAAAAAACTTTGTAAGTTCCCTCGAACTATTTTCATGATTTATTCAAAAGGTCGAATTTGCTTATGTTAGGAGATGAAAATTTGATTTGTATTTGATGTCCAATTACCCTATGGAATAACATGCACGAAATTCTGCAAGTTTTCAAGTATTATTTTGAAATTTGATATGATCTCAGACGAATAAATTAGCGAGATATTCTGGAAATAGCGAAATATTTCTCTGGAATATTCAAAATATTCAATTAAAAAAAAAAAAAAAACTGCCTCTATCTGCAGGTATGAAATTGGACGCTGGGCAAGACGAATCCTCAATTCTGGAAATATTTGGTTCCATTCTTTAGCGCTATATGCAACTGTTATTTGCTATTTACCTTATGCACATCCGATTTTTTATGCAAAACATTTCGTGAACAAGTGAGTTTTATCCTTGAAATGCTATATCTGCTAAGTTTATGAAGATTTAGAGAAGTTTCTTTTTAAAGACGCGATCAAATTTATGCCTTCCCAAGAGATATAAATTCTTGATAGAGATTTATCAATGCAAGCGAAATATTCATCAGATGACAATCTTTACAGGAGTCAAAAACTTCATTATGTGGTTCTTCATATGTCGTTATTCTTATGGATTAGTTTCATGCACTTTATTAGACAAAAATTCTCGATTATTGCACAATTTCATATAACGCATCTTGCATTATTCATTGCCTTATTCGTTCTTGCTATAATGGTTAAATTTTACAGATTTTGTCCACTGCTTGCAAAAAATTAGCCTAAAATTACAGGAAGGAACAGTAATTCACGGTCAAATTCTCATTTCCCAACATTGGTAAATTCAAATGATGGATTGTTTGAGCGATTAAATTTTCAAATTAGATAATTATTTCTACAGGCATCTGTTGAAATTTATAAATATAAACCGGCAGGAGTTGATGCTATTCATGTTGGGAAATTGCGACGGAAACGATTACTTTCATTTGTTATTTACAGCTACGCCAATGAAATCGTTATTCTGCCCCGTTTCCGTGAGTTTTATGAAGTATAAGCAAATTATTGCATGATTTATTACTGCGAGGTAGCACTGTGTCATTATATGTTATCTGAATTTAGTAATATTCCATGGAGAAATTGAAATCAAAATTAAGAAAATCAATGTGACAATATGTGTAAAACTATTGCAGTTGCTTCGTTGGCATTAGTAATTTGCAGTTGCATTCGATGTCAAATTAAAGAGAGTGTATTCTACGATAAGATGGCTACAATAATTCAAATTTTTTATGAGGTAAAATTTCTAATCTATTTTATTGTGGTATCCTCCCATCCACTGTGATTTCGAGAACTTTTCTTGTCCCAGTAAATTGTCCAATTCTATTTTGTTTCAGTCAAATTCAATTGCTATTGGTCTAAGTACCATTGTTGCCCTTGAACCATATCGTCATGCAGTTCTTTCAATGTTTCGAAAACAAAACTAATCATCGATTGCAAAGGTTCAGCCAATAAGTGCTATGAATGTCGCAAATATTTAACCACTAAATTCTATGAATTAGCGTCATTAAAATTGCAATGCTAGTCCATAATAAAATCCAATTTAAAAACGGACAAGTACCTTTGTGTTTAATTTCATTGTTTTAGTTTTTAGTTCGATAAATGAAATGAGTATGTTACAAATGATATTTTATACTAAAAAATATTTAACCTAACGCAGGTTGCTATCTATCTGTTCTATACTAAATTATTTTTCATGTCAGTAATTCCGTCAAAAATAATTTTCATTCATTTTTAGAATATGAAAAGTGAAGAACGCAAGGGTCTGCCAGCTTCATGTGACAATTTTAGCGATATTTCAAACACTTTTGACAGAAATATATATACAAGCGTGAAAAGCCAATATAAAACAAAAAAAGATAAAAATCTTTTCCATTAAATCAAATTTGTATTCTCTAATTCCCAGCTTCGCTCTCTCTTTATATGTTTTGTCTTTTCAAAATAACTGTAGGAATCTGATTGCGTTGAATGCGTGGCTTATCTATCGCTTTGAAAAAATATTATATCATTGGTGATGAATAGTAAATAGATCTTGCGAAAGTGAATGAGCTTTTTTTCTAGTAACGATTCAATAGGTGAATCTTTCTCTTTCATTTTTTATGATAAGTTGTCCTATTATGATTTTGAAAAAAATTCAGAGTATGTGATCATATGGTCACTACCCATTTTAAGCGTCATTGAACCAACAGAAGAGAAATATTTCTTTTCATCCATACATTTACCGTATTTCTAATGATTTTTAAATCGACGTAATCATAGGTTATTTTTCGAAAGAATCAGTTCTGATGGTGAAGAAGCAATGAAATTATTGCCATTCGTTTATATCGAAATGATATTTTTTGAGGGATTCTCGCATTTTTTCATAGAATACATGAAGAAAAAGAATTATGAGGCTTTAATTCATAATCTTTTCAAGATGTTTAAATAATTTTCATTAATAGAAGCATATATGAAAAGGAATTTCTATTCTCCGTGACACAATTTATATGCTTTCTATTTATATCCTCAATATATAATTAAAGGAATTTACGAATGTTATGCATGCAGTTGCAGTATTCCTTTTCATTATGCTAATTAATTTATGCTTATTAGTTTATATGTATGCTTATTAATTTATAAGCATGCTTATTAATTTTGCTAATTAATTTATGCTTATTAGTTTGTGCTAATTAATTTACGCCTATCAGTTTATATGTATGCTTATTAATTTATGCTAATTAATTTATGCTCATTAGTTTATATTTACGCTTATTAATTTATATACATTTATGCTTATTAAATTATATGCTTTATATTTATATGTTATGTCATAAATATGTTGTCAAGGAAATAAATTAAGGAGATGAAAGTTATTAAGATTCGGAAGTGAGGAATATTTAATTATGATGTCATACAATGAATATTTGCGATTTTTAACATCCCAAGAGACAGAAAAATCCAGCAAAATTATTATTGATATTCCTGGATAATTACTGCAGAAAAGATTTATTATAGATAAATTTTATCTGTGGGATCTAAAATTATTTATTTATCCGAAAATTTTTTATCTTAGTGATCTTTCATTTTCAAGATGTATCAAATTTTCTTTTTTTCAATGGTTATATTATTAAAATTTCTGAATGTTACATGCTGGATGTTATAGCATTCTGAAGCGAATTTATGATTCCAGCTGCTTACAAATTTCATTCTACTTCCCAATACTAATCAAACATCAAGAAAAATTATCGACAGAAATGATCAAATAATAGTAATTGCCGTTAGATGACGAAGTTTCATAATATGCACAAACAATCATATATTAGTTCCCACATTTCAAGTTTCATTCTAATTATTTTAATGAAGTTTCATAATAACTCCAGTGATATCTTGTCGAGCGATAAATAGTCCTGAGATGGCGAGATAATAACTTCAGTAATGTCTGATTACTGAAATACTTAATTGAGATATTCCTACCATTATTAGGTGGTTTTGTCATATCATCATTCAACATGTTGCTGATATCCTAAGAGTAAAAGGCCGACATCTTTATATATGATAAAATAAGATTACAATATTTGCTTTCAAACTAAAATTGAATTTCTATGTTGAACTAGCTGGACCCGGCCACGCTTCGCGTGTCCGGCTCCAGCTAATCTATATAAGTAGAAATGTCAATGTTCGTTTGTTCAAAATTTTAAACTGCCGTAAGTTCTTAAATACGCACTTCATCTATATTCAAAATCTTAAATATCGGAAAGTCCTTAATCTATTGTTTTGAAATTTTGATGCAAAGTTGCAGTCGAATAAGCGCATGTTTTTAAATATTCATCGATTGATTTCAAATTTTGGTACGCGTTGCATTCCAATGAGTAAATGTTTTTAAATAATTAAGGCGAGCAATTCAAGCTTTTCGTTTGTTTTTTGCTTTGTGAAAATGTGACTCGTTTATTTTTTGATTTGTGGGGGATTTAGTTGCGTTGCACTAATGTCGACGTCAGGATAGTGTATAATCAATTGTTTCGTTCAAGCAATTTAAAGATTATCTCTCTGACTTCTATGGTTAGATTGTGTTTTGAATTGCCTCTTTTCGTAAATTTTACCCATTGATCTAAACTGCACAACTGTAAGGATTTCTCTGAGTTTTGTTGAGCGTGAATGCAAACGTCTATCAAACTGGGGATTGCAGTCTCTTAAATTGAAATAACATATCCATTGGAATTCCTAATTTCAATAACATGCGAAAAAAAACAATTTTGTAAAAATTTTGCACAATATCGATTGAGCTTCCGAAAAAGAAATAGCTTTGTAATGTTTAGAGTTAAAACGAAACATAAAATATTTTTATTTCCTCGATTTCAAAAACATTAATTTTACAATACTTGTGGGTATACAATATTTATTGTTGTTCCATTGTCTGTGTAGATAGAGAGACTGTCTGGTTTGCCGAATCTAGAACACGCAACATATAATTGTCCTTGTGAAAAGCAATCGGTCTCTAGATCTAAACCGCATAATTCCTAAGATTCACCCTGAGTTTTGTTGATGGTGAATGCAAATGCCAATCGAACTGGGAATTGCAATCTCTTAAACTGAAATGGCATATCCGTTGGAATCATAGGAATGCGGGGAATAAGGACATCTTCACCTTTGAAAGGTCCTGTCAAGACTGATGCCTCTATAACGTTGCTCATTAATTTTTTTACTGCAAGCCGCGTGCCGTTACAAAGTTTTGGCTGGTTGATATTTCGCAACATGATAATTGGCATGCCAATTTTCAATTGCAGTACATACGATGGCATCCCTGGCAGATCGGATGAATTCATAAATTCTGTTGGATAATTAACCGCTTCCTCTGTCTCCATAACAGTATAGACGGACTTCATGTTACTGCCCCGCTTTGAATGTCAGACTAAATAATAGTGTGAAATTCACCGGAGTCTTTATTCTTGGAGGCAAGAATAGCTCGTACACTCAGCCAATCGTGATTCTTATAATTAATTTGAATATTGGGAAATACTTTTTCAACCAACTCTTCTTTTGAGGTTACTAAATTGCAGAAGTTATGAGCAATGAAATTCGTCCTGTGATCAGATCAACCGGCATCTCTCCGTTTCCAATTTCCAGCAATTGATGTGAGAATATTCGAGCTGATCGATCGTTTTGCAATTGAACACGAATGTTTGTAGTTAATTTAAACGTTTTTACGTGTCTCCACAAAGTAGAGTATTTCAGGCAAGCATTTATCTCGTCCGCTGGTGTCGATCGAGGAATTACAGGTAATGTTTGCCTGAAATCTCCTGCAAACAATATTAATGCGTTCCCAAATGGTCTGATATTTCCACGCAAATCTTGCAATGATCGATCAAGTGCCTCGATCGATTTTTTGTGCGCCATTGTATATTTATCCCAAACAATAAGTTTGCATTTTTGCAATACTTTACCCATACTCGATGTCTTGGAAATGTTAAATATGGGAGTTTCAATCAATTGGATGTTCAATGGCAATTTCAAAGCGGAATGAGCAGTTCTTCCACCTGGTAGCAATGTTACAGATCTTCCGGAAGATCCAAGAGCTATGGCTATACCATTTTCGGACCGAATTTTTGCCAGAATCAATTTAATTAAAAAGTTTTACCAGTTCCTCCTGGAGCATCCAAAAAGAAGATTTCTCCAACTCCTCTATGACAGTTTGCATTATTCGATCGTAAATGCTTTACTGCTGAAACGTAAGTTTAGAAATATTTGATTCCACATATGACGAAAGATCAACAATGTTGTAATTTTGCTGGCGATGCAATTCTGCATCAAACGAAGCAGCAGCAGATCGATTCGTGATGGCATTCCCAGTTGATTGAGAACTTTGTTCGCAAATTGTAAACACAAATCCTCAATCATTATCAACGCTTCGGTGTAGATTTCTGCTGTGAAATCCATATTCATATTTGAATTTTCGCTGCGTATTCGATGCAGAATATCTTCAGCCATATATGATTTATATTTCTCCCATAACTTCGCTGGAGATGAAGGAGAGCAGGCGGTCAATATGATTGCAAACAGTGTACGAATTTGATTTGGATGTGACATGTTGCAAGCGTCATGTATGCATACATCCCAGTGTCGGTCGTTCTCCAATAAATTCAAAGCTTGACATGCACTGCGGAAAGTAGCATGTGTAACGCCGTTGACAATTTTTAATTGCTGGAAGGAGGTTGGACCGCGCACATTTACTAACAACATGCGAAGGAAGAAGCATTCGTCATGATTAGGATGCACGGTTTACAATCTGCCTATCGTAGTTTATTTGAATATGCCTTTGTCCTTCAACTAGTTCGACTCGTTTGCGTCGTCCAAATGATTTTCTACTCGCATTCCATGTGTAATATGAAGGCACTTCCGAATATAGCAGTGTTTTCGCAAATAGGTCATTCTGACACAATGTGAAGAAAGCAGTTAACGTTGCAGCCGGTGGATTCAGAGCTATTTGTTGCACATTTGCAGCTGTGAAATATACGCGTTGTCCATTTTCTAGATGTGCTGCTAAGTGAACTGCAGTCGGACTTCGTTCATGTATGGGAAATGAAAGAATTTGCCATACAGCTTCATTACTGCTAATGTATCTTCCAGCCTGACACTGTGCGATTTCATCGATATGTAATACCGCATTCCCATTACTTCTTTCAGGCTGCACACCAAAAACAGCCATGTCGCTGCCTTTGTTCACGTACTTACAATTGTATTTGATCGATTTAACGGAATTGCAGTATTCCACGTTTATATGCGCTTTGAATGCTTTTAATAGCAAAGGTGAATATAGAACAATCCACCGGTTATCTACTTCGATGTCACCATTCCGCATGTATATGGTTGCTAATTTGCCGCCATCTTCTGCTGATCTTCTTCTGTATAAAGGATATCCATCGTTTCCTGTAATTGTGTTGGATATCAATGCTAGAGGATATTGCTTAGAGCATTTTTCGTTTATCATGCATGGTGATTTTGAGTTCAGTGTACCGCAAGGTCCATGTATCATATTTTTCGTCACAACTTCATACAGATCCTTATCGACATCGGCATCCGGTTTTTCAGCGCATATTAAGTCGTCGATTTCATTTGAAGTGATTTTGTAATAAAGCCAGATTAGCATATGTGCATGTGGCAACCCTCTTTTTTGCCATTCCACTGAGTACATCCAGCAGCGCACAGACCCAAAAACTTCATGTTTTGTCATGGAATTCATCAGCGATTTCAACTTTTGTCTGAAAACATGTTGTCGGAAAAAACCGAAATAACTGTATCGTAAAAATTTGAATTTAAATTGTTTTGTACTTGTGATCATTTGATGTAATAGTGAACGGTTGTTAGCTATTCACATGAGTCATTTTTTTTTGACATTGTTAATCAATTGCTACGATTTCATCATCTTCGCGCGCTTTTCTTTGTTTATTTCATTACATAAATCCAGACATCCTTTCTTTGTGTCAAAGGATGTCTATCTCACATGCTCATTAACCTTGTGACCTTGTAATATATATTGGCTCTTTATGGCTATCTATGTAACCACGCCTACTTCCTTCACAGTATATAAAGGGAGGATTTTCTCATAAGGACACTTCATACTTTATACTTCCCACTTTCTACACTTGTATCCACACCATCACTGCTTTCAAATCCTTTCTCGCGATATTCTTTGTACTTTAGTCGACAATAAATTATCGACATATTGGACTCGTTTTCTGGTTTACAATAAAATTTTAACTGGTCGTACGCTCACAATACGCTACGTAACAAAGGATATACGTAAGTAATCTTGTTACGAAGTATTCCCCTTTTTTACTAATACAAATTAGCAATTTTTATATCGCGCAAAAAAATTCGCGACATAAAAAATTGTGCCCGAGGTGAGGTACGACTAATACAACTAACCATATACTGAATAAACAAAGAAAGCCTCAAAAAATATGACGTCAGTAATAATTGAAAGTATCAAACCTGTGAAGGAAAGATTAGAAAATCTCCTTCTCGAGGTCAAAAATATGGACATCAAACCTCCGGAGCAAAAATATGGACATCAAACCTCCGAGAGAAAATCACTGGGATAGTGAGTGCAAAGTATACCCCACTGTGAAGGCTCGAATGAAGTGCCTCCAAGAAATGAAGAAATGCATTACTTGCTTCAAAACACATCAAGGCAAAGAATGCAAGAAAAAGGTGAAATGCTTTTATTGCAAAGCCGCTCATAACAGCGCATTATGTGGGAAAAGAGATCAAACCCATTCAAATAAAACGTCAGATCTTAATAAGATAAATGAAGAAATCAATAGAAATGAATATTGTTCGACTAACAACGAGCCAACAACAATAACTCAAACAAATGCAGTGACTAAAAACCGATATACAGAAACTTTGTTATTATGCAAAGAAATTACTGTATTCAATCCACTGTCACCAGAGCGAAAAGAAAAGGCCTTGGCCTTATTTGATATCGGCTCTCAGATGTCTTTTGTATCGAGGGAATTAGCACAACGACTCGATCTACCAGAAACCGATGAACAAGAGCTAAGAATAACTCCTTTCGGTATTCGAAATCCTAGATCGTATATATCAACTCAAACGCAGCTCAACATATTAATTAATAAAGACGAAACTATTAAAATATGCGCCAACATAATCGAATATTTGACAAATGATTTACATGTTGTTAAAATTCCAACGATCAGTCAAACAAGGAATCTAAGAAATTATTGGAAACGACCCGATATCTTAATTGGTGCGGATCATTTCTTTCAAATTGTGGAATTAGAAAAAATCGAAAAACTAAAATCTGGCTTTTCATTACTTCAAACAAAAGTTGGACCAATGATCGCTGGAAAGGGCGATATAAATCAACTTTGTCAGACAAATCCGAAGTATGCCTCAAATGCAATTTGTGTATCTACCATAATATCCGGATCAGAAATAGAAAACTTTTGGAAGTTGGAAATTATAGGAATACAAGAACAACCTAATGCCAACGACGATGATGAAGCATTAAGACAATTCAAGAATTCCATAACAAAATGTAATGGTAGATATCAAGTGAAATGGCCATGGAAAGAATCGAAGGATAAATTAAGCAATAATTATGGGTTATGTGTGGGACGTTTAAAAAATTTAATCAAGCAATTGCAACGGGAATCACTTCTAAGCACATACGATCGCATAATTCAAGAACAAAAACAAGAGGGCATAATTGAAGACTCGGATTTCAAAAACAAAGAAGATGTTGTAGTAAACTATTTACCACATCATGGCGTATTTACTCCTAATAAAAATACAACTAAACTAAGAATAGTGTATGACGCTTCGGCACACCTTCAAGGAAAGAAGAGTTTAAACGAAATACTCTATCGAGGACCAATAATGCTACCCGATTTAGTCGGAATACTGCTAAGATTCCGGACGATGGAGATAGTAATAGTAGCCGACATTGAGAAGGCTTTCTTACAAATAGAGTTATATCCAGAGGATAGAGACTCTACTAGATTTCTTTGGCTAAACGATATTACCAAAGATCTCAATGCAGATAATATGAAATGTTATCGATTTAGAAGAGTTCCTTTCGGGATAATCTCATCACCCTTTTTATTATCAGCTACACTAAACTATCATCTGGAAACTTACGGGAACAAACTAGCCTCTGAAATAAAAAAGAACATTTATGTGGACAACATAACATTATCAGCCAAAGGAATCGAAGAAGCCTTATTGAAGTATAATGAAACAAAAATTATTTTTAATGAAGCTGCAATAAACCAAAGGCGATAAAGAACAACTTTCTTGGTGTCAAATGGATTCATGATTTAGACATCATTCGCATTACATTAAAACCATGGAACGGAAATCAAATCACTAAAAGGTCTATACTGCAATTTGTCGCTTCACAGTATGATCCATTGGGTTTTATAGTCCCATTGATGATTTCATTTAAGTTATTTCTTCAACATTTATGGAAACAAAGCAGATCTTGGGATCAAAATTTAACTCAAGAAGATGAACAGCAATGGTATCAAATGATAGAAAATTGGCCAGTCGAGGTGATCGATATACCACGATTCGTAATAAAATCAGCAAAACAACTGGAGATACATGTTTTCACAGATGCTTCCAACTTAGCATATGCAGCAGCAGTTTATGCTCTCAATACTGAATGTTTAAGAGGAGAATCAAGCTCATTTTTAATATATGCTAAATCTCGAATTGCTCCTATCAAAGGCATATCTATACCAAGACTTGAGCTACTATCAGTATTAATCGGAGTACGAGCTGCACATTTCGTATTAAAACAGTTGGAATTAAGAAAAGTACCCGTAACGCTATGGTCCGATTCACAATGTACTTTATTCTGGATTAAAAATTACTCGAAATTACTTCCTCGTTTCGTTCAAAATCGTGTCGAAGAAATACGGAAAGCTGACTTTACCTTTCGATATATTCCAAGTGATCAAAATCCCGTAGACATAGCGACCAGAGGAATACCACCAATACAACTTCGAAACCGTGAATCATGGTGGAACGGCCCAAAATGGCTTACACAAGCCAAAAGCGAATGGCCGCAATGGAGATTCAATTATAGTAGTGATGACGAATTCAATAGAGCTATTACAGCAGCAGTTACAAAAATAAAACAAAATATTAAATCAAAAAATTTTCAATTAATAGAAGCGAGTCGTTTTAGTAAATGGACTCGGTTATTGAAGGTAACTCTGTGGGCTCTTAAATTCCTTAAGTTAATTTCCAAGGAAAAATTAGCATGGTTGCAAAGGATGTCTACGGGAGAAGACTTTATAACTAAAACTAATTACGATATAGCAGAATGGACATTAATCAAACAAGCACAATTTGATGGAATAAACGAGCAACAAATAAATACTTGGAATTTATATGTCGACGAAGCGGACGATTTATGGCGAACAAGAAGTCGTTTAGGAAACGCGGAGTTGAATCTTGAAAGTAAATTTCCTATTTACCTACCGCGTCATAATCATATTACTAAACTTATTATCAAGCACAAGCATGAAGAATTATATCACGCTGGCATCAGTCATACGTTATCTGAAGTAAGGCAAAGATTTTGGATACCAAGGGGCAGATCCACTATAAAACGAATTATAAATGAATGCATGGCTTGTAGACGATGGAGAGCCAAACCCTTCAAACTTCCGCCAATGCCAAGTCTACCAGAAACTCGTGTTCGAAAATCAAGAGTCTTTGAACAAATTGGTCTTGACTATTTGGGTCCACTTGCAATCAAAACTGAATATGGAACAACCAAAAGGTGGATAGCACTCTTTACTTGCTTTACTACAAGAGCAGTACACTTAGAACTTGCGGAGAATTTATCAGCAGAGATGTTCATGCATGTATTTCGCAGATTCGTATCACGACGAGGATATCCTAAACTTATTCTAAGTGATAACGCAAGCCAATTCCAACTGATATTCAAAGTTCTCATGGATCAAGCAAAAAATTTCCTCGCTTCAAAGGGGATAACATGGAAGAATATCATACCCAAGGCACCATGGACCGGAGGTGTTTATGAAAGAATGATTGGATTGACAAAGGGAGCTCTCAGAAAGGCAATAGGCAGAAAACTTTTATGGGAGAGAGAATTAATAACGTTAACAATAGAAGTCGAAGGTATAATTAATACTCGTCCACTAACTTACCTAAATTTTGACGATTATAAGATCATAAGACCTATTGATTTCATCTCTCCTAATGTTTCTTTAGAAATACCCGTAGATAAAAATAGTATGAACGATGAATTCAATCCGTGTCTAATGAATACCAAAGAAAAATTAGTTAAATATTGGTTCAGTACTATCAAAACATTAGACAAATTTTGGGAAGATTGGAAAAATGAATATCTCAATAGCCTTAGAGAACGTACACAAAGAGAAATAGCATCTCCTAAAAGGGTTGAAAATAGAATTCCCCGTATTGGGGAAGTAGTTCTACTAAATGAATCAGGACTACCAAAGGGTGTGTGGAAATTAGTAAGAATTCTAAAACTTAATGTCGGAAGTGACGGAAGGATTAGAAGTGTACTAGTGCAAACTCCTAATGGGAAATTTTATAATCGCCCAATCAATTTACTTTACCCTCTGGAAGTAAATGAAGAAGATATGCACGAAATCCGAACAGTTTCAACAGAGGATAAACCAAACGAAGAACCAGTCGCTCACCGAACTAGAGGAGCACGAAGGAAAATGGAACTCAGTCAAACGAGCAATACAACTCAAACTTTCTCTCAGCCGGGAGTGTCGGAAAAAACCGAAATAACTGTATCGTAAAAATTTGAATTTAAATTGTTTTGTACTTGTGATCATTTGATGTAATAGTGAACGGTTGTTAGCTATTCACATGAGTCATTTTTTTTTTGACATTGTTAATCAATTGCTACGATTTCATCATCTTCGCGCGCTTTTCTTTGTTTATTTCATTACATAAATCCAGACATCCTTTCTTTGTGTCAAAGGATGTCTATCTCACATGCTCATTAACCTTGTGACCTTGTAATATATATTGGCTCTTTACGGCTATCTATGTAACCACGCCTACTTCCTTCACAGTATATAAAGGGAGGATTTTCTCATAAGGACACTTCATACTTTATACTTCTCACTTTCTACACTTGTATCCACACCATCACTGCTTTCAAATCCTTTCTCGCGATATTCTTTGTACTTTAGTCGACAATAAATTATCGACATATTGGACTCGTTTTATGGTTTACAATAAGATTTTTAACTGGTCGTACGCTCACAATACGCTACGTAACAGAGGATATACGTAAGTAATCTTGTTACGAAGTATTCCCTTTTTTTACTAATACAAATTAGCAATTTTTATATCGCGCAAAAAAATCCGCGACACATGTGCTGTGATGTTATGCCTATCCATCGGCGATTGCCCAGGAAGTAAGAGATTTTGTATATCATCCCAAGCTGGATTACACGTAAATGTAATGAATAGGTCTGGACGCCCGTATTGGCGAACAAATGCAATTGCATCTTGAGCGTACTCATGCATATGACGTGAACTGCCTGCATATGAAGATGGCAAAATCGTTAGTCTTCCAATGTTACTTGTATTACCGTCATTTACAACTGCGTCCTGCAAATGGATATATTCTTCAGAGCGAAGCTTGGTCTGATTCAAACGGATGAATAGCAAACGTTCGGTTTCGATTTTTGCATACATATCTACGATATATTGGTGAAATGACGGCATGTCGCGGATTTTTTTGCGCGATATAAAAATTGCTAATTTGTATTAGTAAAAAAAAGGGAATACTTCGCAACAAGATTACTTACGTATATCCTTTGTCACGTAGCGTATTGTGAGCGTACGACCAGTTAAAAATTTTATTGTAAACCATAAAACGCGTCCAATATGTCGATCATTTATTGTCGACTAAAGTACAAAGAATATCGGGAGAAAGGATTTGAAAGCAGTCATGGTGTGGATACAAGTGTAGAAAGTGAGAAGTATAAAGTATGAAGTGTCCTTATGAGAAAATCCTCCCTTTTTATACTGTGAAGGAAG